>JAOEGS010023419.1:0-15131 GCA_025447755.1 Corythornis vintsioides
TATTTTTTTTTTTTAATAAAAAATAACAGAAGGTCACTTTAGGGACATCTAAGCTTAAAACAACTGTGAAGGCAGCAAATAATTGCTATAAATGGTTGGGGTTTTTTACAGCAAAGGATGCAGCCAGTGAATGTATCATGGTATTGCTTCTACGTTATCCAATAATGCATCCTAACTGCTGTAATAGTATCTCTTATAAGTAGGTACAGTTTATAGATCTCTAGCCTGAAAACCATTGACATAAGCAATATGCTGTTTGCACATCTGCTTGGTAAATCTTCTTATATTTACAGTAGTCACTTAGGTCATATTAATTAATAGGTAATAATTAAGAGCAAATGCTGTTGTCTACTAACTGCTTTGAATGTGAAAACCAGATATGATTGAACTAATTTACATTTTGAAGACTTATTAAGTTACATGGATTTCAATTACACCTTTAAGGAGACTGAATGTATTGTTTAGTCTTTGGAAAATATTTATTCCTATTTAGGATTAACCTGTGGATAGAAAGCCTACATATATTACTATTTGTACAAGAGAAGCATAACTAACTTTTTTTTTTTCACTTCAGAAATTCTATACTTGATACAATCATGTTCTTGAGATACTGTGAAGTCTGCGCTGCTCAGTGACACTCTTCACTCTTAAAGATCTTCCTTCTAATTAAACTTTATATTAACAACTAAATGCAGACAGGTTTTCCTACTTTCAATTATACAAAGTCAGTAATTCAATGGTTATATGCACATAAATTTACCTAGAACTTAATTGAATTTGCCTACCCAGTTTCAATTGATACATTCACAGAGTTATGCTGAAACTCCATTCACATTCCATATATTCTTGCCTGGTGAAAAAAATAGTTGCACATGCATGTGATTGCCTCTTTGGATCCCTTTCAAAGCCTTCTTTAGGAATCTGAATACGCCCTTCTGTGGGAAAAACTGCAGAAACAAAAAAAGGAATGAAAAACTCTTTTAAGACTGTCCTTCCTCCCAAAAGTTTCTCAGAACTTGTTTGAGGGCTTCAGATAGAAGGGATCCAAAAAGAGCAGGAAGGACCAAAGCTCCCAGCATTAAAACATTTTGGTTTCACCTTTCACTGCACCTCTTACTTATAGCCATTGGTGTAGAAATGGTAAAGCACAGACAGGGAGGAGATGCAGCTCTGGGAAAGATAATTAAATGGGAATTCTACCATGGAGGGAGCCTGGCAGAAAGGTTATCTAAGTTATACTATTTTCCTGCTTTGATCCCTGCTGGGAAAATACATACTTTTCACTTTCTCAATGTCTGCCATCCCAGAGAAATTGCAGAGTATCCAGAGCTACAAAAAGTTGTGTCATCTGTGCGTACAAGCACACAAACACAATCATACTGAGAGCACAAATCAGCAGACACTTGTAGTAATACATTCACTGTGAAATCATACTCCACACAATCAGTGAGTTACTGCTGTGTAACCAAAGGTAAATTTCACTCATCACGGACAATTCATATCTATTGTGTTTGGCAGGATTTTGTACAAAAATAATTGAAAGGAATGATTTTATATTACGAATGAATAGTATTGTAAACAACACAGACTGTAATGTGTAAGATATCTTTAAAATTTTCGTTTCAAACTGCAGCATTTTGGGCACAGTGAAAGAAGTTGAAGCATTTGGTGGTTACATGAAAATTTTCATTAGAAAAGTAGATTTATTTTATGCTTCCTTTTATACCTAGATCAAAGAAGCTTGTGATGTGCCTCATGATTCTAAATAATATTATGTCTATCCCCAAGGTCTTCACACATCCCAAGGGAACTGGCAATATACATCAATTGCTGTATATGTGTAAAGGATAATAAATGGATCGTGGTGTACCAGCTAATAAAAATTGTAGCTTCTCATGTTTTCCTGATTGATATGAAAGCATACTGACTTACAAATGATGCTCAGGGAACTGCATACATGTTCTCCCTTCTTATGAGCAGAATTACTGAAAAGCCCTTGGAAGATGAGTGCTTCTCAGACCCGACATAGCATAAATAACTATGGCAAGGTCAGATGTAGCATGCTTTAACCTCTTTCCTGATGCTTGAACTGTAGGTGTCTGTGTTTTTGCATTTGGAAGGAATGAAGAAAAAAGAAAACAACAGTTCATACATTGTTATTAATCATTTACAGTGGAGTGAGTAACTCTCCCACATTTGTATGAGAGAAATGTGCAATTAATTAGATGTGAGGATAGAAGCTGTTTGTTACTTCTGATGTATTATTTTTTATAATATACTTTAAAATGTTCTCTTATTTTTATGCCAGCATGAAAATTAAATAAACAACTGGATATTTATGTAAGCTCTGTTTTGTTTTGTTTGGGTATTTTTTTGCCAGGAAACTTAAAACATCACAGCTGCATTGCTATCCCAACTTCTTAATGTCAAGGAAAGGGCACATTGGTCCATTGCTTGGAATACGAATTCAGAAAATCCCTTCATGGAAACTGTTGCCTTGAGTCTGTAGAGGGTGTCTTTGAAAGGGCAGACAGTCCTGAGACTATCTGATTTAAGAACAATCTCTCTCTAACTTAGTAACTAAAAAAAGAATATAAGAATGATCATAATGGGTCCATCTATGCTCTCCATTCTTTGCTTTTTTTGAATGATGTCATCATTTAAGTCTTCAGCCCATGAATCATAAATCATCAGTACATTATTACACTGCAATAGCACATTACCTTCCCAAATGATGGTCATATGCTTTTCTAAGCCTTGAGAGTAAAAAAAGTTTATTTGAAGCCATTCACTAGGTTCAGTCTTACATAGCAGCTTTAAGAGTAGAAGCAGTCACCCCAGTTTCTATTGTTCAGGATCCAGTGTAGCACCAGCAGCAACAGCTAAAGAAAGTATAGCAACTTGCAGTTGGTTCAAATGTTGTCTCATAAAATGCAAATTATTGCTATTCTGACTTTATTGACCTATTTTTGATTCTTCAGTATTTCACAACTAATAATTTAAAATATGGTCCTTAGGTACATGAATGTCAATAGCACTCTGTGAGATTTTGGGATCAAAGTAATTTGAAACTGGTACTTGGCCATATTAATAAAAGCTTTCCTGTGTGATTCTCTTCTTCAAGTATGAAATTAATATACTTAAACCTTCTCACTACAAAGGACTATTATAAAAAGAAATACATTGAAGTTGTGAAGTAAGCAACAGTTCTGTGATAATGTAAGATGGTAGTTACATAGGCTTTTAACATAGGATTTTGAGATAGATCAATGATATGTGACAGTTTCATGCTAAAATGACTTACACTAGAGAGATAACTGTTACACCTTTTACTTCTGCAAAGAAAAATAGGCTAAAATGCTACTGAATGACATTTATTTGATCTAATTACTCAAATAATTAAAAAGTTCTGCTCTTAAATCTTACTATTTACAGTTAGACAAAGGACTTACCCAAAATGTGAGCTTCCGTTGTCCATATAAACTTATTTTATCAACAAGTTCCCTAAAAACATTCAGGAAATCTTGTAACATGCTCAGAGAATTGATTTATCTGGATTCTGAGAGCACCAAAGATGTGCATTCATTCAAGGACACATATTTTTCAATTATTAAAATATCAATCAAGCATCTTGATTTATTTGGACTCAACAGCCCACAATGTCAATGTCTCCCACTTTCAAATTAACTAGTTAAAATCCTTCTGAAGCAACCCCAAAAGTTTCCAAACATTGGGGGTCTCATGTAGACTAACATATATTACACAGACCAGCTTGAATAAATATTTCAAGATCTTAACCATATGGAAAAAGCATTAAAAAAAAAGAAAAAGTTTAGTCACTGGCTATGTTCCTTTTTTAACTGCCTAACTCACAACTGGAAATCTAAAATGTGTCTTCTTAACAAAGTTTTTCTTGGTGTTGTGTGTGACATTTTTCCTGAATTAACTTCATTAAAAATCCATATGGATCTTACTACTTTTTTAAATTATGGTAAATATTTTTTTGATCTTGATATTTCCTTAGGGTCCAATTCTGCAACAGTTGCTTACACTGGATTTTGCTTATGGAGGAAGGCTTTTTTTTAGCAGCAGTTACAGAATTTCACTTTACTTTTAAGCAGGTATATTTTAAAAAAAGTAATTATTTTCTGTAGTAATCTGTGAATAGTCTGAGAAATTCAAGTCCTTGATGCACAGAGCAAACAGGGAGGGATGTCAGTACAGGCATCTCTATATTGCTATTACTCATCATTTGCATTTTCAGTGAAAATGTTTGTCTTATGATAAAGTCTGTAGAAGTATCCCATATTATCTTCTGAATCTTTAAGCATATATAATGTATTTTTCTGCATCCTAAACACACATCTACACAGAACTAGATCAATTCTTAACAAATTTCTTACAGCCAGTGTTATACTATCATAAGGTAACTACATTCAGTCTCCACTGAAATGGGTCAGCTTCAAGCCAGTGACCTGGCAGTGAAAAATCCATTCTCACGCCCCTGAGCATCCATCATATCAGATAGCCTTTCTGCTCTGTAATTATTTATTTCCACTAAACTCTAAAGTATCCTATGATGCTTGATAAGATACAGGCAATTTAACTTTTATATTTGATATTTCATCACAATGCGGAAAACTCTTTCATGGTCAGAGCTTTTATTCTTCTGTGCACTGATCTTTGCAATTAGAACACAATTGAAGAAAATACAAAAGAAATATAGTCCACTCTGTATGAAGATACTCAGGAAAAGTATTTTAATCAGAACTGAAGGCAGCAGTGTTGCCAAATATTTTAAAAAGGACAAAATCCTTACAGCACATTTTACAAATACAGTTAACATAATAACAATCAAGTAGTACTCTGTTATAGCCACTGCAATTTAATTACATAAATTCTTTTTCCAATGAGCCTACCTGATAACAGCCACTCTCATCAGAAAGGCCAGAACTAACAAAATAATTGTAATAGGTACTTTTATTTATGTAATTATGTAGTTGCACAGTCCTTGTCACAATACAGACTAAGCACTTGATTTAACAATATATCTGACTGTTTAAATCAAGGAAGACAAGACTTGTATGCAGCAATACACAATTTTACATAATATAGGTTCTGCCTGATGCCCCAGTAATGAAATAAGGAGATAGACTATTTCAAGTAGTTGAGTAAAACACTTATATCCTGCCAGTTCAAACATAGTTTCTTACTGAACATATGAAGTTATTCCATTGCTGTCTTTTTCCACTGCAAGTCTTTTTCTGTCTGCATTTTTGCATTTTGTTTTTTTTACAATGGATTATGAGAGAGTTATGGTACTGACTTCATGAGATATGGTCACTCAATTGCTTTTGATTCCCTGACATACAATCCTGACAGCAAAGTACAGGTGATAATTTTTTTTGTATTTATTTTATCAGGTTTTCTTTGGGTCGTAGATTAAAAATGCTAGTGTAAAAATGTTTCTAGTTCAACACATACTTTTCTTAGAATTGTTTCATTGAATAGTGTTGATAATATCCAATATAAAAAAGATGGAGTGATGGGTTTTACAGAAAAAAAATGATTAAAAAAAATAATCTGGATTCACTGCATTTGTGGGAAGAAACTTTCAAAACCAAGAACTCCTGAAACAGAAAGATCTCATATATTGAGGAAACACTAAATAAGATATTCTGTTGATCTTTTTTTCAGCAAAAGTTCAAATGAAGGTCCAACAGAGTGCCCCAGTCCTGAACACTTATGGTGGTAACAGCAACAGGAGAGAAAACTGAGCAGAGAGAAAAGTCAATAACTTGAGAACAGAGAAGGAGTTATTATCAAAGCTAGTCTTCCGTCAGGTACTCAGATCATGATTCCTATCACAGCCACATGATGGTAAGCACAAAGAAAAGATGTGAGACAGACAACATTAGCAGAAATATCCTTAAAACCTGTTAAAAAAGGAAAAGAGGGAAAGAAAGAAAATGCAATTAAAATGCTAACCAGGGAAAAGCAGGATTAGACAAGATGTTTTTTCCAAATTATTTCATTTGATACAATGCCTTGGAAATGCCAAATGTCAAACTTAAAGTGATCTTTTTCCTTATTGTTATCTTTTACTGAAGTGCTTTTAATTAATTGAAATATATTTTCCTGCGGGCATTAATTAATCAATTTGTGTTGGATAAAATACATGCTGAAATTCTCTTTATTTCAGGTTTTGTGCAGCACTGTGATGTATTCAGAATATTGGAATGGCCCTGGTAGGGTCTTTACATCAACAGCCTTGAAAAATTTATCTAAAGTTCCATTCAGAGGTCTGAAAAATTCCTTCTCTACAAGATGGATGTAGATGAATGAATCAGCACAAGAATTTATTACTGACTACATCTGCTTTAAAGGTACAAATAGAATTAACTACATTGGCTAGTAAAAAAACCTTCATGAATCATGCAAAAATTGTCTGGTACAATAGTAAATTTGAACTTGTTAACTGAATGTCACATCTGTAGTTTGCATAGTGTCTTTTCTGAAAGTGCAAATGTTTCCTGCTTTCTCCCTCATGTTGAACTCTACTCAGTTTACCTCACCAACCTTCTTTCTCTTTCTTCTTTTTACTCCCTGTGTAAGACCTTCTTGACAAATATGTCTTCCTAATTAGTTTGAACTACAGCAAGGTTAAGCTTTTCTGAACTTAAAGGAACTGCTTAGGAGCTGAGCCTAGATGTCATAAAAGTTTTATCATACAGCTTCAGCTTCTGAGACACCAGTTTTATAAAGATTGTCAATATAAAATAATAATACAGTAGAATTTTATTTTAAGGGCAATTCATGCCTGAAGGCACGCTCTGTAACTTACTGTAGGTAAGCAATGATGTTGCAATTACAAACAGAAAAGGACACAATACATTTCTTGTGACTGTCAGATTTATATATGTTTATGATGTGAAAATGGGATATACTGATATTGATTCTTACTTAGATCTTATTTTGATATATGCTTTTATTTTACAGACATTGACCTTTATGTGATCCCTTTTATATAATGGAATTCTTCTACACATTAAGAGTGATACAATATTGGTCTGAACACTTCCACAGTGTTCATTATTTGGCTAATTTACATAGTAATAACCCTATCTGGTGTGCCAGAACAGTATTAAATATGTTAAAGAGTACTAGAGATAGTATAGAGACTGGAGCTTAAATGTGACATAGCTTTGGTATGGAGAATGGCATGTTATTTTGATCTTTCATGGTCTGTAAGACCTTTAATGATTTAGCTATTTAAAAAAAAAAAAAGAAAAAAAAAAGAAAAAAGTCAAGAAGGCAAAAAAACATTCTGTATGAAAGAGAAACAGTTTTTTAAGTGCTAAAAGAGAAAACACAGATTGTGAAATCTTATTCAGTAATACAGAACACATGGGAAAAGATAAAAAGTAGGTATGTTTTGTGATCAAATTTTGTTTAGGTAACAACTTTCCTTTACATACACTAGAAAAGAATTGCCATAGTTCTAAGAAAAGGATTGTGATGGAACCAGATCATGTAGAGTGGATAGACCTTGACCTTTCTCTTTCACCAAGTTTCTAAAAAGGATAGCAAATTACTTTTAAATACACGAAAAGTAGATTTTATTAACTTTTAAAGTAGAAAACTTGGCTTCTTAAATGGGAAAAAAAAAAAAATCACATTCTGACTTACATAAGACTGAAAAAAAAATCAGAAGAGTTCATAAATTATTCCCTGCCCACTCTGTCCTTGCAGGAGAGGTTTGTGTTTCACATGATGAATTAATTTCAGCTAGATGAGTAATATTTTGAGAAGAACTTCCCCCTAGTACTCATGAACCCAGTTTTCTTTCCCTCATCCCTGGCAGATAGTTGTGTATTACATATCTGTTCCTTACAGCAACCTCATTAAAGTAGAGACTCTCGTTTCCTTGCTATGACACTGTACTTGAACTAAAGGAAAGGGAACTTCTTGTCATGCTGTGCTTGAACTAAAGGAAAGGGGACTTCTTGTCATGCTGAGCACCTTCTGTTACTCAACTATTCAGGCACTTGCAAGATCCAATAAACAGTCATTGAATTCAGACTATTTTCATTGATTTAAATTGGATTTTGATTAATATTATAGAGAAGAAACTATGTAAGCAAAAGAAAGAAGTTTTGTTTTCTTTTGTTTGTTGGGGTTTTTTTTACATATGTACTCTTACTGAATCAGGCAACTGTTTCCAATAGGTAAAATGTCATGTGGGATGGTAATGTCTAGTTATGAGAGTCCTCTCTTCATCGGATGAAATAATATTCCACATATATTGAACTTCAGAAGCTGGATACATGTACATAAAGTTTAATCAAAAATTAATCCTAATAATAGTAGAAGGGGATGACACCATCAGTAAAGATGAGGAACCTTTATCTTGATGAAATCTAAGGGCCCTGAGACCACAGTAAAAGAGACTGTAATGCTTTATGCAGACAGAAGACTAAATCTTTATGAGCTCTACAGCATATAGACAAGCACTGAGTTCTCATTTATTTTTAAAAAGCCTAAATTTAGCTGTAAGTCTAGATTAATTGCAGCAGGAAGACTAAATATACTGTTCCATATTACGGAATAAAACATCAAGCCTTAGTGATGATGGAAAACAGTTCCTTTCTAACTGCCAGCTTTTCAAAATTCAGAAGTCATCTAGGTTTCTAATTATTTCCATTTTCAAATACTAATCCAAATAATGACTAAAGATTAATTAAAGCTGAAGGAATAAGCAACACCACTTTAAAAACAAAAAACAAAAAAACAAGAAGCTTATGACAATGTAGCTGTCAGCTCAATGAAAATAGCTTTGAGCCCTACAGTATACTGAAGTAAATTGGGTTCTAAACTAATACACTATATATATTTTAATGCTATTAAGTTTAAGCCTAGTATTTATAAAAGGGCCAATGACCACAACAAAAGGGTCATAATGACTTAGTTCCAGTAGAGACCTATGCCTTCCTTCTTTATGACTTGAAGAATTTTGAAGACATTCAGAGTATTAAATTCCAACATTAGTCATCCTAGACTAAATTAAAACTAGCCTACCAATCCATGACCACTAGGAAAATCCATGGCTTATAACATGAGGAAAACAACAACAGTTGGTTTCTGAAACCATCCTGTTTTTTATAAGTACCACAGTCACTAGGGCTCTCTACTTTTCTCTACAGTTCTTAAAATACTAATTCTGGCTTTAGAACAAGTTTTGGAACCAAAAAGACCAGTACCTTACTAAAAAACAGAACATAGTATTTTAATACCAGCTCTTCTTTTACTTCGTTCAGGCCTACATAATATTAATGTCCCATGAGCTCTTAAAACTTTGATTTTGTGAACTCACAGCAGCTCCAAGATTAATGGGACCTGGACAACTAATTCTAACTACTCAAAACCATGGAAGTATAGTTTCCAATTTATTACTACCTTTTAGTTCTATGATATATTAATACCACCTGGACCCTAACTTAGTTTTGAAAGCTCTTAAGCTTCACATTGTTACATTTACAGCTGAACTACCTGATTGAGAAAATAAGAGGTTTAAGACCCAGTGGGTAGCAGACTTCTTTTACCTCTTTTTGTCCTACAGAGTGCCAAGATCATGGTGGCTCTGGATTAGTTAGTCTGGAAATCCTGTTCCTACTTCTAGTGTTAAATTTGTTCTTAACAAAACCAAAAATAACAACCTACACAACTTAAAAAAAACAAACAAACAGTTGATTCACCACTGTAGCCTAGCTCTTTTCTTATCTTTTTTTAAAGACTTTGTCTTTTAATTTTTAAAATCTAAATTGAAGAATTCCTCATGTTATAAGCACGAGATTGTTAACTGATGCCTTTCTGACTTGAGCTCAGTGGATTTGAACTCGATAGCACAGTCCAAACACCACTCAGTAGGAGATAACAACACCTGAAGGAGGAGCAGACTTATCCTACCTTGCTGAGTCAGATAAGACAGAAATTTCCGTGCCATCATCGTTCCACTTTAGGGAATATTAAAGGTTAAGTGGGATGTTTCACTTTTGTTTGGGATGCACTAGCACAGAACATTACCCCAATTTCAGTCCAAACCTTTAATCAAATACCTGTACTATCCATAATGGTGCAGCTGGTTCTGTTCCAGTTTGCAGTATGGCATTGAGTAGGATACATTTTTTTATTATTTATTATGCAAATGTAAAGTAATATATTTGACTAGCCCTCATCCTGACACAGATTAATGAAGAAGAGTGTGATGTGTATGTCTCATTTCTGAGACTCAAAAGTCATCATACACAGAGGTAATCTGAACTATCAAAATGCTGTAGTTGCCTAGCTCACTCCTGTTTAAAGAATGTATTTCACATTGTTGTTGCTTGAAAAAATGCCCACAACCTGCTCTTTTCCATATCAGCTGTCTCTGCTAGTTTAAATGCTCAGAAAAGAACTATTCAAATATTTGGATGTTTGTCCCCCCATTAGCATCTGAACTACTAGTTGTACCTGGAAACATAAAATTAAGTATGGTTTCTGTTTTTTCCTCTGTAGAATTGCCTCATGTTTTCTTTAGTATTCCATATGTGTGTATTTAACGCATAGCCACAAATTGCTGTTGCTTGTAGATTTAATGATTTAGTCACCTCAGTAAACTCCTCTTCAGGTTCACAGGGTGCACAATGGATTGTCAAGTAGCTGAGATTGTTTAGCATTTCATTATACCAGTGCTGATAGATGACTATTATTTTGACATTGCTGCCTTGAAAAGCACTATGAAAGGGTACCTAATCAAATAGTTGGTGGTATTATACACAGGAAGAATTCTCTAGGGTAAAAGAAAGTCAATAAAAATAATTAAATCATGAAATGTTAAATATTCTTGCTCAGATACTGTCAGATAAAGAGATACAGGCAAAGGCAATCCTACGGATTTCAGGAATTTTTCAAAAGTTTAGTTTAGGTAGAAAAATGCCATCACTTATTTGAATGTGTATCTCATCTAAACGTATCTGAATGTATTTCTCCTCTACAAAAATAGGAGCAGTGGGGGGGGGTGAAGCAGAGAGCTGTGGGTTCAACCTAAGTTTGCAGACAGTAGACAAGAACAGCCAGAAAGGCTGAATTGCTTTTTACTCCCAGGTCTGAATTTTGAAAAGAATAAACAAAATAAAGTGGCAGAGGTGTATACATCCCTGACTGTAAGCCAGGGAGAGGATGAATATCAAGTATTTGGGAGTTGTGTTGTTGTGTGTTGTTCTGTTTTCCAAAGGCTACAACTAATTGAGATTCTGAGGAGTTCTTCCTGAAGTGGGAAGACATTGGTGCCAGATGAGGAAAGGGACAATGGTAGGAGCAGAGCTTCTGCTAATCGCCCTCCTTCTATCTGTGTAAATACAATTCAGATAGGGTACAGGTTTTGTGATAGGTTTTTCTACCATAGACAATTCTACTCTTGCTGTAAAACCAATGTCAGATCAGTTAATATTTAACTGATAGAGAACTTGCTTGAAACTATGCCTGACCCCATTACTGGGAAGATGTATTTGCCCTCTGCCACAGAGGCTCAATGTTTATGGGCCCTTGACTGCCCTTGAGTCACAGGCTGCTATTGTGTTCAGAAGTGGTTGGGGTTTTTTTTGAATCTGCACTTGGTGTAGCAATTGCAAATGTTTTGCCCTCATAGAGACCAAGCCATAATTATCTTTGCCTTTGCCATCTCTGAGACAGTGTAACCCAGAGTGCTGATTTTGATCTTTAAAGCTTTATACAGCTACAATTTGAAGTGAACTTCTATTTTCCAAAATGGGAGCTGAGACATCAGTCCAAAGTACTTGAGATATAATTCCCCATGTGCATACCTGGGACTGGTAGCAGGAAAATGTCTCAGGAGGACACTTGACTTCTGTATTTACTTCCGACCTATTGACTCACCCAGTTGATCTACCAGCTCCTGTTTGTTAAATACATATGAGTTGAGATCTATGAGGCTAGGTTTTGAGGTAGATTAGTGAGAAGAGTGTTAGTGCCATAATACTCTTACAGGGAGATGATGATGATGATTATGTGGGAATGTAATTTCTGATTGTCATAATTTTTTACAAGAGTTCTCTGTGACAATTGCTTGCTCACAGTCTGGTATCAGATTTTTATTTTAGTTTTGGGGAAATAATTCCAAAGTTTAAGGATCCATGATCCATTTTTTTAATAAAAACCCCTATTAATCCAGATATTTTAATTTTTTTATTATTGATATCTGAGCTAAAATTTGTTTCAGCTTAGTTAGTTTCATAAGAACAAGGATATGCTAACAGATGACAGGGAGCACCAAACATAATTTCCTACAATTTGAAGTTTTTCAGAGCAGTTCATGGTGCCCTAGGCAGAGGTGTGATTTCAAGTTTCTCTTCCGTTTCTTTCCTATAGGTTAGCAAAATGTAACAGAATATATTAATTTTCTTTAGTATAACATTTCAAAAGGATATCCTGGGAAGGGTAATCTTTAATTGTGACAGTCAACAATGATTCTAACACCTTTGTTGACACTTCTTTTTTTTTTTTTTTTTGAGAACAAAAATCAAAGGGCAGAGAAAACATTAAATAAAAAATGGAATATTCAGTAACTATGAGAATAATTTGGTAAATATTGCTCTATGGAAACTTGGCTTAGGAAGTAAAACTATATTTATCAAGAATACCTATGAATACACTTGCCTGGACATCATGGCTCCAACACTTTATCTGAAGTGCTAAGCACCATTACCCACTGTTGGAGAGCGACAGCATATCCCTTTATTCTTCATCTGAAGTACTATTGGCAGAGCATGTGCATAGTGGGAAATACATATCAAAAGCCCCTGGAGTTTTTTATTATTTTTACCAGCTATTTTTGAGAGAAGCTCCTGTCCCACTTAGAGAAGGTTAGTGCAATTAACTGCCATTGCACTTCTCCAGGCAATGGAAGTTTAGACAAAAGTTTAAACAATCTGTTGCTCTGGCATTACTTGACTGAGCAATCAACCACAATACGGCCATGAATCTGAAAGATAGCAAATTTTATACTCCAAAATGATAAAATCTTTGCAGCTGTACTGAGTAGAAGTGTGGTTAGATTTGTTTCTAGCCCTTAACTTTAATGCTTTGCAAGTGTTCCCTTCTAGCTGTTCTCTGGAATGCTATTTTCAATGCAGGTTACTTTACGAAGAGAACTTTTACACAGGTTTTACAGAAGGAAAGATAATTTGGCCCAGCAGCACTTGGATAAGGACTTAGTATAATTCCATTTAGGATCCTCAAAAAGTAACTCTGAGATGCTAAGTAAATCAATCAGCTGTGTCTGTTCTAGAAATCTACAAGGCCAGAGAATGTTGACATCAAACTTTGCAGACAGGTTCATTCAAAGTGATCATTCCCAGGCTGAATTGGCTTGTTTGGAAATGTACTTAGTATTTATATTCTGCAGTTTGTATCTGCCCTTCCTAACACGTAATGTACTGCATGCTCACTTGGCCAATAGATTTTATTGGTGGATATTTCCTATATCATAGGAAATAATGATCCAGTGTCTTCAGAAGTCAATTTGACTTTTGGAGGGAGGCCATGACTTTAAGATCCTTTGGGATAAATGGTGCTATAAAAGAATATTTGGCCTTCTGAGAATCTCAAGAGTGCTTTACAAATTTAGTGTTACACTGTTTATCTCAGGTAAATAACTTTTAAAGAGGTTTCTGTAGTTCTACCAAAATTTTATAAACCTCAGTTTGGGAACTATGGAGTCCCTTGCTTTAAGCTAATACACTGCCACTTAGCAATGCCATTTCTTTTGGATATTGTAAAGGAAGCGTATTTGTTTGAGAGTTCCTTTGAATGAGGGAGAAAAATATGTCTTGCTTGGTATGCTTTAGTATTTTTAAGAAGGAGCTGTGCTACCTATTTTTTTTTTTTTTTCCTGAGTGTGGGGGGACAGAAATCTTTTTCCGTGCCTTGAAAAGTACAGCTCCTCTGAAGAAAACAAAATAAAATTTAAAAAAAAAAAAAAAAAGACAAAGAAGAAGAGGAAAAAGACAAACAAAAGAATGGAAAGGAAAACGACAACATAAAAAAGCGGGGGGGACGTGGGGGGACGGGGAGGAATATATAGTAGGGAGGAGAACTGTGCTAGTCTTAATGTGGCTAGGTGAGAGTGGAAGTCACTTGGAGTCACCCGGCAAATTAATCGGCTGTGCCCCGCCGAGCAGGAACCGTACGGCGGGGTAACCACAGCCGTTCGGGGGGAGCAGCTGCGTCCCGCCAAGCCGAGCCGAGCGGCGCTGCAGCGGCGGAGCCAGCGGGGCCCCTAATCGGCCGCGGTCGAGGGGAGCCGGAGGCGGTGGGGGCTGCGGGGTTCCTCACCTCACCTCACCTCACCTGCAGGGGGGCGGCCGCGGCCCAGGTGTGCGGCGGCGGAGCCGTGCGGCGCGCTGCGGTGCGCGTTGCGGTGAGCACTGCTGCAGAGGTGAGGAGAGGGAAGGAGTAGTGGTGCTGCCGGGAGCAGGGTCCGAGGGGGAGGGACGGAGTGCGAACGAAGGTAGGAGAGAGGAAGGGAGGAAAAGAGGGAGGGAGGAAAAGAGGCGGGGGAAGGAGGGAGGGAACTGGCGATCCAGCGCAGCTTCCTCACTCCCTCCGTTGCTGCAACTCAACTCTGCCCGTTCTTTGCCTGGACATGTCTTAAGAAAGTTGGGTTCTCTCCCTTCCTTTCGCCGCCTTCTTATTCATATTTTTTTCTTCTTCTTTTTTTCTTCTCCTGCTCCCCGTGTGTTTTCCATCTCACCCTCGTTCAAGTTGAAAGCAGCGGATGGGTCGGAGTCGCTATGCCACGCTGTGGAGATGGGGACGAGCGCCGTGCTTGCTGCGCGCCGGAGCCGCGCTGAGTGGCGGAGCCGCGGCGGAGTTCACGCTCTAGAGGTGCGTGGGCACCGGGGCTTCGCTCGCCGCTTCTCAAAAGGACAAAGCAGAAAAGGGGAGAGGAAGCGTGCGGGGATGAACTGAGCTGGAGCGGACTTCGGGAGAAGACCGCCGAGTCCAGCTGGTCTGGTGAGTTCTTTGTTTAACGACTTTATTATCAGCCTAGTGCTTAGGGTGCATGATTC
>JAOEGS010023419.1:15231-58444 GCA_025447755.1 Corythornis vintsioides
CCGCCGAGTCCAGCTGGTCTGGTGAGTTCTTTGTTTAACGACTTTATTATCAGCCTAGTGCTTAGGGTGCATGATTCCCGGGAGAGTTTTGGTGCTCTAGTTTGCAACGTTATTGGAAGTCCTCAGGTCTCCGCTTCAACTTGTAGTTTATAACTATGTAGCGTATATATGTTTCTGTGTAATCTGTTTATATGCACACCGACTTTACCCAAAGCTATGCGTACCTTGGGCATACTGCCACCTTCACGGAGAGAGCGGCATTCAGCTTTCCCGGCCCAAGCTCCTTCAGGCAGGTCGGGACTGGGCGCCGCGGGCTACCGGCTCGGCTGGGCTCGGCTGAGCCCGGGCTGGCTGTGGGCTCAGGGCCCGGTCTCCCGTGCGCTGTGCGGCGGCGCCCCCTGCCGGCCCGCCGTAGAACTGCGGTCCCGCCAGCGCGGGGCGGCCGGTGCCGGGGGCTGCCTTGGGATAGGACGGGGGCACTGCAGAGACTCTCCACGGTGGACCCTCCGAGCCTGAGGGCTGGTGAACCCGAAAGTCGGCGCTTTCTGAAGGGGTCGGTTTCTTCTTATCTGCAGCCCCCAGCGAGGGAGGCTTTGGTTACAGAAAGGGCCCGTGCGCAGCTGGCTTTATTTATTGATGTGGGCAATAAAAGACGTGGTGGAGCTAATGCCCAGTAAATGAGCCCCCACCAGTTTCTCCCGTCCGTAGCCCAGCGTCGCCGTGAACACCCTGGGTCAGGGTTCCCCAGGCTAGCGTTTGTTAGTTATTAAGCGTGATCGCTTATTAATGAGCGGCGAATCCTCCGATGACTATTTCTGAGTGTTAAATCTGTAACGCTGGAGTGGCTGACAGGCATGACTGCTTCAGCATGACTGCTGCAGGGCATTTCCCCGTCAGGGGTGAACTGTACCCGCACCCGCTCCCGCGCCGCGCTCTCCTGCCCGTCCCCGACGCCGCACACGCTCCGCAGCCGCCGCTTAGCACAGTGGCACAGTGGCAGGGAATCGCAGTAGTCATCAGTCGGTTTCAGCTTCTGTTGGGAGACCTCCCTCCGTTATAGGGCCATTCGACCAGCCCAACCCACCCCGGGGCCCAAGGCTGGGAAGCGTGACACCAAACTCGCCGCCCGTGGCCCGGGGGCGGTAGCCCGGCGCCCGCGCTCCCTCCCGTTCGCCGCCCGGGGGGAAGGGGGAGAGGCCGCCGAGGCGCTGCGGTGGCTGCAGGGCGGTCCTCGCTGACACCGACGCGAAGTGGGGACCGCGGGGCTTATCCCGGGTACCCGCTACTCCTCGGACGGCAAAGCCCCAGCAGCGAAGACTGCACGTTCCCATGGGCTTTGACGGTCTCCGCCGCCATCCCAGTAAGATATTCCCCAGCAGCAGCTTTCTGAAGTTTCTGAGTAGCCTTCCCGAGGGAGGACTTCGCTACAGCCTAAGCCGCCCGCGTCCCCCCAACGACTGCTCCCATCCCTGCCGCCCCAGCCGGGCTGGAGCGGGATAAGCGCGGCGGATGTAAAGAGCTCTCCTTCCCCCGGCCCCGCGGGCATTCTCGTGAGTGCCGAACCACCGGGAAGAACAGCTTGTGCTGTGGTTCATCCCCCGCCCCGCTCTCCCTTTCCTCGTTTCGTCCGTCCCCTGCGGGGCCGGGCCCGGGGCAGGGAGGCGGGCTGAGGTGCGGGGTTACAGCCGCTCCCGCTCCCGCGGAGCGCAGCAGAAACGAGTTCCGGAGGGGCGGCCGTGCAGCGCCGCGGAGGAATACGGCGGCGGGGGGCGCCGCGGTCCGGAGGGGGGCGGAAGGGCACCGGTGAGGCGCACGCTGCTTAGCGAGAAGAAAGAGGGAGTAGCTGCGGGGCAGCATGTGGGGCTGGTCCCGCGGTGCGCCCCTGCCCCGCAAGCAGTGAGCTGCGGAGAAGAGAGGTGAGGAGCGTCGGGGCCAGGCCGGGTCGGGCCAGCTGGGAGAGTTGAGAGAAGTTTTGGGTGGGTGGGGGAGGGCGGGCAGGCGGCGGTAGCGCAGAGAGGGGGCGTCGGGATGGCGCGGGGCGCTTCGGGAAGTTGTGGCTCTTGAGGCGAGGCCGCCTGGAAACGCTGGGCGAGTTGCCCGCCTTGTGCCGGCGGGGACCGCGGGAATGAGCCGCGGTGCGGCGCCGATCGCTCCCCCTTCCCGTCCCCCGGCCGCCCGCGGCGCCGTACCGATGTTGCCGCCGGGCGTTGCGGGCCCTGGCGCCCCCTCTGCCCTCCCCCTACGGCTGGCGGCGGCCGGCGGGGCTGGCTTGGCGGCTGCGCTCCCTTGAGAGGCCTCAGAGTTCAGCCGGCAGGTTACTCCGAAGTTGCTGGGAGGAGAAGGGGTGCCGGTGATCGTTTCCCCCGGAGGGGAGGTGTCCTGGGATGCGTTTGATGGGCGCGTCGCAAACTGAATTCCCCACTAAGCCGGCAAGGGCTGTTCGCGGCGAGCTGGTACCTTGCGGCGACTTTCTTCCTTTGTTTGCACTTTAACACCGCGTCCCTCGTTGCGTTCCTCGCCGCATTCCTCCGAAAGGTAAAGGGCAGCGCCCGCAAGGACGGGGCGTTTGGCAGCGGCTCCCCGGGGATTCCCGGCTGAACGCATCTGCCGGCGGCTGCTGCTGCTGCTGCTCCTTTTTTCCTCCTTACTTTTCGCGGCAGTGGAAAGAAAAAGCTTTGTTTGAAAGATGCGCTTTTCCAGCTGCTGGTGTCAGTAAGTGACGGTGTGTCTCACCGCTGCTAATATTGCCCTGTAGTAAATGTGTTTTTATTAGTATTTTAGAAACGGATGAATCAATTTAAGCTATAGAAAAACTGTTAGAAAACAGCGCTTGCGTGCAAATTGTTCCTAGAGGTTGCATGGGGAATATTACCTGTATCTTCTGCTGTGGTTCTGTAAAAGAAAAGAATGCTGTGGTTCCTATTTACTTGTCTAACTATGTGGAAATACTCGGCTATTTAGGGAGTAAAATTCTTTAGTGCTGAATACGACTTCATTTTTAAGGTTTTGTTTTGTTCTCTGTGAAATCCTAGAATGCCTCTTTTAGGAGACTGTAGTGGTCATCCTGGTAGTCTGGTTTTTTTTATAATGTAGTATGCAAAATAAGTGACTAAATTATCACTGAGATCAGTGTCAGTAAGCAAGCAAAGTCCTTTTAAACCCTCAAATATTTACTTTTTTTTTTTAACACTGTTACAGCTCAGTAAAACTATTTTTGTCATAACAAACTTTAAGATGCCATGTTAAATTTCAGTCAAACAGTGATTGGAGCTCTGCTTTTCCTTGCATGCTGGTGAGTTCAGTATTAGATGCACTAATATCTAGCTGCTCTACAGAGAAATAGTAAAAATTCTCAGTGTGAAACTTTGCTCCGCTCAGGATTCAGAATCTTTGTGTCCTGTTTGAATAGAGCTGCTGCATTTTGCTTTCAACACCAAAGATCTCTAAAGCATAAATCAAAGTATCTCATGAGATTAACTCATATGGAGAATACAAAAATAAAACTTCAATATTGGACTTCAGTCACAAGTTTAAACTTATGTTAATCTCTGTGACAATGTACATTTTTTGAATAACTTACCAGCTTTAGTAATGTTACCATTCTCTTTCATCATGTGATAATTTCCTGAATACCAAAACAGACAGACACCCTCCCTACCAGTAGAGTAAAAGACAATTATTTTTTTTTTTTTAATTGGAAACTTGTTGAAACAACTAAGAATGTTTGTTGTGTTTAATTGTTTGTTTGGGTTTTTTTTTGTTTTTCACCAATCATACTACCTAAGTAATTGCTTTTAAACAATTGAAAAAGTAGGTATAACTACAGTTAGTACAGCCCACAAAGCTACATGATTTCTCATAGATTTACAGATTAGGAACCCTGTCGTGACAATTCAGTTGTTGCAGTAATAACTTTTCCCAGTGCTTTTGTGTCAAACTGCATCAGTTACATATGCTGATAAAATCTGACCTTTAAGCAGGTGATGATGTTTTACTGTTAATAACATTGCAATTCAAGGAAGCTTGTGCACATATGGGGGAAAAGCCACCACCATATTTGCTAAAAGTGAAAGATTTCGATAGGTAAGTGTTGTAGAAAAGCACTGAAGAACCTCTTTTAGTCCTCAGGATGCTTTCTGATGTGTCCCTAGAGCCACGAAGCAGGCCATGCTCACAGTCACATTCTGCCAATGTAAGTCAGGTAGCTTTTCATAGATAGGAGGGGTTGGAAGGGACCTAGAAGATCATCTAGTCCAACCCCCCTGCCTGAGCAGGATCACCTAGACCAAGTCACTCCAGTGGGTCCTTCTGGCCTTAGCTGACTGTAGAAAAAGTACAGCAACAGGACTGAGACTCATCCTGACCTGGGCTTTGTGGCCTGGTTTGGGTTCTTTTTCTACCTGTGACTTTTATTTGGTTATTGGGGGAGTAAGTCCTTCAGTATATGCACTATGTAGAATGGCAGGTAAGCTGGTTCTGTCTCTTTGTTGTCTTGCTTGGCAGTGAGATTCCTGTTTACTGTCTTAGGCTTAAAACTTCCAAATTTCAAACTATCAACTTTGAAGTCTAGGTACTGTAAACATGCTGCTAAAAGAAATAGTCTTTCATGTGATAGTGATCTTATCTAAATCATCTTCATTTGTAAGTTATCAAATTGAGGACTGCCACCCCCAAAATTTTGCTTGTTTTTTTTACCTTTGATGTAAAGATGGTTCATATTTCTAAGCTGTGTGAAGTAGTTTTTTCCATGTACAAGTTATGTTAATGGTGTTGATGTGTTCATAATTTTGTTAATGTAGTTTTACTGCTTGGTTAGAATCTTATATATCCCAGTTCTAAATATGCACGTAAATAAAAATTACCTGGATATGCACATAAATAAAAATTACCTGGATATGCACATAAATAAAAATTCTCTGAACATTAATTTCCAAATAGGAAAACAAAGTTTGCTTGAAAGTTGCTTTTCAGAATAAAAATGGCATGCATTTCTTATAAATGTAGGCCTGTGATGTTTTGTTAAGCCTTAGGTGTTGAAAAAGGATGCAGAAAATACTAAACTGGTCATATTACAAAGATAATAGGAGTTCAAAGTGTAGCCTTTGGCTAAAATGTTTCTAAAATTCTGTCATTTTGGCTTCCTGTAATGAGCCATCTGAATTTGTAGCAAACGTGTTATCACTTTATCTTAACACTTTCATACTTTCCCTTAGTAGTCTTTACAACTGGCATTGTTTAATAATTTAGATATTTATCAAACCTTCATTATGTTAATTTTTGAATCATCCTGGATCAACTTTTTGTTCCTAGTAGCACTGTAAAATGGGACAGGATGGGAGAAGAGACACGTAACAGAAATGACTAACCTGGTTTTATGTAACGTTGGTTAACCTTCAGTTGAGAGATGCTTTTAAACTCTCAGTTGTGACTCAGCAAACCCTAGAAGTTGCTGGTGAGGAATGGATTCCCTTACTGGGAGTTGCATCATAGTGTGCAGTAGATTGCCTGTTCTGCATGGATTCCACTTGGAAGTTAACAGAAAAGTGTCAAAAAGTGCTTAAGGTGTTATGGCACAGAAAAATATTTATAGTAAAACCTACATGTGTTCAACCTCGAACAGCTACAGAGGTTCAGTCGAGCTACAGACAGGTACAGTATTTTACATAATACACTATTTCAGATAGCTTCTTGCCAAACAGAAGTGTTGTCTGTGAGTTAGGGGATGCCATAGAGGTGAAGCTTGGTTTTGGACTTAAGCAATTTTTTTTTTTTAATTAAAAAAAAATCTTATGTTACAGATGGAGAAAAGAGGGAATGATCTGATTATTAAGTAGTTTTTGATCATAGCTTCCAAAATTCCAGCAAGATAAGTAAAAGGACTAGTTTCTGTTTCTTACCTAAAAATGATGTAGTAATTTCTTAGGATGTCTTTTAGGACAGTTTAACAGCTTCTTAGGCTGTTCAGAGTTTTGGAAGTATTTATATTAGCTATTTATTGCAGCATTTTTGGTCGTTGCTGTATTTTTCATTTGGTTGAGGTTTGTTTGGTTTTTGTTTCTTATTTGTTTGAAGTCCTGGAGACCAAAGTGTCTATTTATTCCTAAGACAAGTCATATCCTGGGAAGTAGTGTAGATAGAGGGCTGTTAACCCATTGAAATAGTGGCTGTTCCATCCTTATGCTCCTTTGCTCACCCAATCTTTACTTTATCCAATGTTAAGACCTTGTAAGTGGTGTTTCCAGCTAGTGACTCACTTTTAAAAGCTCATATACTTTTAATTATTTGCTTATTTGCTTTTTAATTTTTCATATGTTTATAGATTTAAAAGTTTAACTTAACGTGCTACTTGGAATACAGGCACACACAGGTAGCTTGTTGTTGGTTATTTTTTTAAAGGATACTAGTTAAGTTTTTTTCATTACTCCTTTCCAATAGTTCCTGTAACTTACGTGGTCTTCAGTTCTCAAAATCATTGACTTACTAACAGCTGTGACTGAATTAGTTTCTTCCAGGGTTTTGGAGTGAACTGTTGACACAATTAGATTAATTGGCTCTAATGCTTTCTAGTGGACAGACGTTCCCTGGCATTTCATCCAGTGTGATCTTTCATGTATTTACTTCAGCAAGTAGGAATTGGGGAAGAGAGAGAAATAAAGAGAAAATGTGAGTGGAGGAAGGAGATAATATTATGTAATACTTTTTGAGATGAGGTGAACAGAACTAGTGTGAGGATAGGCACTGAGTAGAGACTGTTAGCCAAAGAGAGTGAGGACAACCTAGGGCTAAAATGTAGGAGAAAATGTCAGGAAGAATGAAAGAAGGGTACAGTTAGAATTGTGTGATTAGGAACTAGCATGACTTGTAGAACAGACTGGCCAGGGAAGAAGATGCTCAAGGAGAGGTAGGGAAGCATATTTAGGGGTGTGTGTGTGTGTGTATGTGTGCATATATCTATATATTTCTATGTAGGAATATTAGGGAAAGGTGAAAGAAAAGAATTTGTCCTGCTTAATCAAGTCAAAGCTAGATTGCTTTCTATGTGCTGAAAGGAAATTTTTCCATGAAGATTTTGTTTAAAGTTTGGGCTTGTTGAGGAAGCATTCAAAAGCTTTGTTTTGTTTGAGGAGTAAAGACTCTTGATATAAACCCAGATAAAGAATGTGGTCCTTGGTGTGCAACTCCTAGTTTTCTTTCAAGCATGAATTTTAAATTAAAGATCAAGATTATTTGAATAATATTTGAACAGGTCTTAACACATCTTTTTTTTTTTTCCTCCAGGGTTTTTCTGTAATTGCTGCCATGGGGAGATACTTGACTATGCTGTTGCTGCTCATGCTGCTGGTGCAGCATTTTGTAAACTGTGAAGGAAATCAAAGGCCACATCATGCTCCACCAATGCAATTTACACAAGTCCAGTATAATGCCACCGTATATGAGAATTCTGCAGCCAAGACCTACGTGGGGCATCCGGTGAAAATGGGCATTTATATTACAAATCCATTATGGGACCTAAGATACAAAATTATTTCTGGTGACAATGAGAACTTGTTCAAAGCTGAAGAATATGTTCTTGGAAACTTTTGCTTTTTGAGAATACGGACCAAGGGAGGAAACACAGCTATTCTGAACAGAGAGGTGAAAGACCATTATATGCTGACTGTTAAAGCAGTTGAAAAAAATACAAATGCTGAAACCCGTACAAAGGTCAGGATACAGGTGCTGGATACAAATGACTTGAGGCCGTTGTTTTCTCCAACATCTTACAGTGTTTCTTTGCCTGAAAACACAGCAATAAGGACCAGTATTGCAAGAGTCAGTGCAACAGATGCAGATATAGGAACAAATGGAGAGTTCTACTATAGCTTTAAAGAAAGAACAGATGTGTTTGCTATACATCCAACTAGTGGAGTAGTGGTTCTAACTGGTAGGCTTGACTACTCGGACACTAAGCATTATGAGATGGAAATTCTTGCAGTGGACCGTGGGCTGAAGCTGTATGGTAGCAGTGGCATAAGCAGTATGGCAAAATTAACTGTCCACGTAGAGCAAGCAAATGAATATGCCCCTGTTATTACAGCTGTTGCTTTGACTCCATCAGAATCTGACAAGGATCTAACATATGCAATTGTAACTGTAGAGGACAATGATCAGGGTTCAAATGGGGAAATAGCATCATTAAACATTGTTGCAGGTGATCCGCTTCAAGAGTTCAAAACAGTGAGGTCTGTTCCAGGAGGTAAAGAATACAGAATAAAAGCCATTGGTCATATTGACTGGGAGGCCCACCCTTTTGGATACAATCTCACCCTTCAAGCTAAAGATAAAGGAAATCCTCCACAGTTCTCTTCTGTAAAAGTTGTTCACTTGACATCACCACAATTTAAGTCTGGTCCTGTCAGATTTGAAAAAGAGGTATATAGAGCTGAAATAAGTGAATTTGCCCCTCCAAACACACCTGTGATAATGGTGAAAGCTCTGCCTAGTTACTCACATTTAAAGTACGTATTTAAAAATACACCAGGCAAAGCAAAATTCAATTTAAACGCTCACACTGGTCTTATTACCACTTCAGAACCCATAAAAGCTCAATATGCATCCCATTTTGAACTTGAAGTCGCAACAAGCGACAGAAGAGCTTCTGCAAAAGTATTAATTAAGGTACTAGGCATGAACAGTAATCCTCCTGAATTTACTCAGACATCCTATAAAGCCTCCTTCGATGAGAATGTGCCAATAGGTACAAGCATCATGAGAGTAAGTGCAAAAGACCCTGATGAAGGGGAAAATGGTTATGTGACCTATAGCATTGCAAACCTAAATCCATTGCCATTTGTGATTAACCATTTCAGTGGGATTATTAGTACTTCAGAAGATTTGGATTATGAATTGATGCCAAGGGTTTACAATTTAAGGATTCGAGCTTCTGACTGGGGTATACCATACCGTCGAGAAGTTGAAGTTCCTGTTACTATTATTTTAAATAACCTGAATGACAACATACCTTTGTTTGAAAAAATAAATTGTGAGGGAACAATCCCCAGGGATCTTGGTGTTGGAGAACAAATAACGACTGTATCTGCTATTGATGCTGATGAGCTCCAGTTGGTGAGATACCAAATCGAATCTGGAAATGAACTGGATTTATTTAGCCTAAATCCAAATTCTGGAGTACTTTCACTCAAACAGTCACTCACAGATGGCCTAGGTGCTAAAATGTCTTTTCACAGTTTGAAAATTACAGCTACAGATGGGGAAAACTTTGCAAAGCCATTGTATATCAACATAACTGTAGCTACCAGTCGAAAACCCGTCAACTTGCAATGTGAAGAAACTGGTGTTGCCAAAATGCTAGCAGAGAAACTCTTACAAGCAAATAAATTGCACAGTCGTGGAGAAGTTGAGGATGTTTTCTTTGACACTCACTCTGTGAATATGCATGCACCTCAGTTTAGAAGTACTCTCCCCAGCAGCATTGAGGTAAGAGAAGATCAACCTGTGGGGTCCAGAATAATGCTTATGAACGCTACTGATCTTGACACTGGCTTCAATGGTAAGCTAGTCTATGTAATTTCTGGAGGTAATGAAGATAGTAATTTCATTGTTGATATGGAAAGAGGGGTGCTGAAAATTTTATCTCCCCTTGACAGAGAAGTAAATGATAAATATACTCTAAATATTACTGTCTATGATCTTGGAATACCACAGAAGTCTGCCTGGCACCTTTTAGATATAACAGTTTTGGATGCTAATGACAACCCACCGGAGTTCCTGCAAGACAGCTATTTTGTTGAAGTGAGTGAAAACAAAGAGCCAAACGATGAAATAATTCAGATTGAAGCTACTGATAAAGATTTGGGGGCTAATGGAGAAGTAAAATACTCTCTTCTTACAGATACAGACAAGTTTACTATTAATTCTGTGACGGGAGTTGTGAAAGTTGTGGGGGTTCTTGATCGTGAAGAACAGCATGTCTATTTCTTGAAAATAGAGGCGAGGGACCAAGCTACTGAAGAGCCTCAGTTATTTTCAACAGTTATTTTGAAAGTGTCTGTAGAAGATGTTAATGACAATCCTCCTAAGTTTATTCCTTCAAATTATCATGTGAAAATTCGAGAAGATCTTCCCGAGGGAACTATTATTATGTGGCTAGAAACCTATGATCCTGATTTAGGCCAGTCAAGTCAAGTACGATACAGTCTTTTGGACAGTGGAGATGGCACCTTTGATGTGGACAAACTAAGTGGAGCAGTACGTATTGTGCAGAGACTGGATTATGAAAAGAAACAATTTTATAACTTGACTGTGAGGGCCAAGGACAAAGGAAAGCCCATTTCATTGTCTTCTACGTGTTATGTGGAGGTTGAGATCATCGATGTGAATGAAAACTTGCACCCTCCACAGTTCTCTGTATTTGCAGATAAAGGCTTTATAAAAGAAGATGCCCCTGTTGGCTCCTCAGTAATGACAGTATCTGCTTATGATGAAGATGCAGGCCGAGATGGAGAGATCAGATATTCCATCAGAGATGGATCTGGTATAGGAGTTTTTCGAATAGATGAAGAAAAAGGTAAGATAGCTTTCTATTTTTATATTCTAAGTAAAATCATATGCCAGCAAAGAGGTGAGAGAAGCACCATTGACATACATGTTTACTACATTATTGTATCTTAGAAAAGTGTCTGGTTGTCCTGCAAAATGAGTCTGTTTGCCAACTTATTGTTCAAGTGACAGATAACAGTAACAAGTGAAGAAATGCTTTTATTTTGACACCATTGTGTACATGTGTATGTGTACCTGTTCACATTCACACAATAGGTGTTTTTGTGACACTGCTACTGTGGCTGAAGTAGTTGTCTATATATGTATTGGTGCTTTACTTTTGGTACAAGGCCAGTTTGCTTTGCTAAGGAATTGATGTGAATTAAAGGAAGCTCCTTTTCATCTGCTAGGTTTGCCATGTTGGTAGAACCTGGCAAAACCAATTTCCATTTTAAAAATATTTTCCAGGATGGTGGCTCTGTATTTTCAAGACAGGAGGAGAGGCAGTATATGTTAATATCTGGTACCTAACATTTGCAGTTCTTCAGGGTTGAAAATAGAGAGGTTAGGTGAGGAGCAGGTGATGTTGAAGAGGGGTTGATAGTTTTTAATTGCTGTAAATGAAATTCTGCTTAAGACCCTGGCATGGGGAAGAATGTGTGCATTTGTGTTCAGTAGATGTTGTTTCTTTTCCATCATCTGTTGATATAAAGGCACCAAGTGGAGAATCTGTAAGCTTGGCAATGTAACTTGAATTTTGTCTTGTTGCTTTTTGTTCTGTATTTGTTTTGGGTTTTTTTGGCTAAGAAGCTGTCAGAGTTGTTACAGAAGGCACTCTTCATACTGCAGTCTCAGTATCTGTCATGTTTTTCAAAAGGAACTGGCCTTGATGCTGGGAACAGACTACTAATTAGACAAAAAGCACATTAAAGAACTTGTGAAAGAGATCTTGCTAGCAACATGGCAACTTTTTCAGCATGCAAAAGGGCACTTCTGACTTTACCCATGAGCTAAAAGTCTCTTCCTGTGGTCTTTGACAGCATCACACTGCACCTTAATTTCAAAGATGCATAAACATTGGATTTTATGTAACAATTCAGTGGCCAAGAGGAATCCTTTTGTGCCTTGCTTCTTGGGAATCAAAGACAACAATCGCATCTGCAGAAAGACTAGGTGATTGATGATGATAGAAAAACCAAATAACTGGTTCCATGCATGGAATTTTTGCCAGCCTTCAGGTCATCTTTTCCATGTTAATGTTTGAGGGTTGATTTTTTTTTTTTTTTTTATTTTACATTTTAAAAGGTAGGAAATTACATTAGTGTTTGCCGTTTGTATCACAAAAAACACAGGGTGAATTTTGTTAGTAACATTTTAACTTTCACATAAGTATTCTTTAGCCTGAAAAGGCAGAAGATAAAGATGATAGAGTCTATAAAATTCCAGCAATTTCTGTACCAACTTCTTCTTCTTCCACTGTCCATTTTTACAACGCATGAAACGTGGCAGACACAGTTAACAGGTAACCAACCTAAAAGGAAGTGTTTTCCCATGAAGTGTAATAAAGTCATGAAACTCATTTCCTCAGGAAGTTATAGAGATAGAAACTATGACTAAAGAAAATAAATGGTGTTAATGAGGGTATTTTGAGTTTCGACCTTATGATCTCCAGCTCCTAAATTGTTTACTGGAAGCCAAGTGGGTAAGGGAAGGAGATCAGAGGTCATTGCTCAATATATAACTCAGAAGTATAACAATAAATTGTGATGGTTAATGTACTGAGATAAAGTTAAAATTACATAATAAATAGAGACTCTGAGTGTATTTAATGAGGAGGAGATGTTAAAACAATATTTCTATCCAGTGAATTTATAGAACAAATCAATTTGTTTATCATTTAGGTATTTGTTTTCAGGAAAACTTAGAATTTAAGATTTCTTTTTGTTTGTGAGCTAGACTTTATCTAATTTAGATGATCAGCTGGCTATAGAAATTGCCAACTAAAGTATCAGTGAAATATTTTCCCAAATAATTTCATAAGAGACTGAGCAGATTGGGATGCATTAATGAAAGAGTGCATTATGTTGATGCAGATCCCAGTATGCCACAAAAACACCCACATGCACCATCTAAATCCCATTAGCACTGAGCAATAAAAGTGAGATAAATCACATCAATACCATGTTGCTACTGCTGTTTAGAAAAGTTCTAAGGAATGATAAAAGTAATTGCTGGAGAAGAACCTAAAACAGATGCTATGTGGGACCAAGGTAATACTGAAACCTCTTCCATTCTTTTCCCAGTTCTCATCCCAAAAGGGAAAAGACTTCCTTCCTGCTTTATTTTTGGTTGTCAAATATAAGAATAGAGCACCTTCCTTAAGTATTTACATTCCTCAAAGGTGAAAATAAGGTTGGAAGCTCTGTTGTGTAAAAAAAGTTAATAGAAGGAACTCCCAATACATCTTCTAGTTGTATATGTGGAACAGGACCACTCAGTGTCAACCACTGGGCTGGATGTGACACTGTCATGGGGGCACAAGCACATGGCAAACAAGTTTCCACACTGATTTTCAGTGTTAAAATGTGTGTGTTAAAAAAAAAAAAAAAAAAAAAAAAAAAAGAGAGAGAACTGTTACTAGTTTTGCCCAGTATCTGGCCTTCTCCAAATAAATTTTTCCATGTAGACTGCTCCTTTCTCTGAGATACCAGGGCTTGTAGCTTATTACTGAGAACTGCTTTTTATGGTGCTTCAAGGTTGTCGTGTTTTTGCTTTGTTTTTCATTTTAGTGCTAAAAATGTAGATAGCTGAGGGAGCTAGCAGACTTTTGGAGTGTAGATGTCCTGGGTGATTCAGGCTAAGAAAGGTCTCATAAAGTTCATAGAAGTTGGGAGCACGTCCTTGAAGCTGATGTTCAGAAATGAAGGAGGTTTTAAGAAGTGTGAATTTGGTGGTGTCTGGTTGTGTGCTAAAGCAGTTGGGTTTGCAGCCCTTGTGCACCCAGGTGCAGTGTGTTATATATAGGCCCTCTGCAGGAATGTTTTCCCTGATGACAGGTGGGTTTGAATTAGTATAATAAACCATGGTGAATTTTCCAAACACATTGCTACCAGAAACTTTCCAGCTAGTTCCACTTGAAAGGCCACCAGCAGGTGCTTTCTAAACTTCTGCAGTTGAGGATATTTCTCAGCACATAATCAAGTTACTAGGCTGTGAGTGTCACAGAGTAAGAATAATTCTTACAATAATAACAACAAAGTTTAAAATTATTAAGGTAATTTTCTGCCTTAAAAAGATGTAAGTGTGAGTGATTTATTAGAATGAAGATCTGTCCATCCTGATACACTGTCCTCAGTAGTGTGTAAGAGCAGGGCAGATACATGATCCTTCTGTTTCCTGGTTTCTGGTTATTTTCTGATTGGGGAGTTTTTAGAGTCAAATGTGATTTGTAATATACAGTGGATTTATTTTTTTGTGTAGTATTCTGCTGGAACCATGTAGTTTTCAAATGCAAGCTCGCTACTATGAAAAGGAAAGATTATTTATTTTGGTAAAGAACATTAAAAGTGCAAGTAAAACAAAACAAAAGTTAGTGGGAGCCTGAGGAAGAAAATGAATTCTATTGCACCATATCTGTGTGCATAAAATACCATCAGTCAAACTTAATGGCTATGAGGAACTATTTTTAATACCAGAACCATTTACAGCTGGGAAGTCTGTAATTCATTAAGGAGAATGAATAGTATTTTAACTACATAAAGCAAAATACTGAATCACGCTATTAAAAGGTACAGAGCATTGCTAACACAAAGCAAGAGTGCAATGTTGTTTTTTATGTAGTGTTCTGGTAATTGCACCAAATAAAATCAGGACATGATTAACATACATTAGAGGTAGCTTTAGGTTCTGTTTCTTCAGTGAGCTTTTCAGATCATTCCACCATTCACAGTTGTTGAGGTTTAATTTGAAGACAGGCAATAGCAAACACTAAATAATATGATCATCAATGGAGCAGAACACTCAAGTACCTACTGGGCAGCTCTGGAACCAGCAGTGATGTCTGGAACAGAAACCAACTGTCCTGCATCTACCCTAACAACTCTCATTTTAGGAAGGTGACCAAAACAACTCTTGTACCTTTAGGCAGGAAACCAAAAAATTCCTAGGAATTTCCATTTTTCTAGTATACATAATTCAACTACACTGCTGTCAAAGCTGTATAGTAGTGACTGTGTGCTGCACTTATTCTGACTCCTTGCAGAGCTGCCAGACAGGTTATATGCCACTGAAAATTGTTGTCAGGAAAATAACATTGAGCAAATATTTTTGTAAGAAAGCTGTTAAACATGCAATTAAAAACTGTAGTCGATTCTGGTTTGTTTACAGTTAGAAAAGAATATTCCTGATGGGTTTGATATAATAGGATATGAGAAGGATGTGATCTAAAATGTATTCAAAGTTTGTTTACAGAAGTTGTGACAAGGACATTTCCTGCATAGCTTCTGTCTCTTTGGCACAGGGGTTTTGCCATTATAGTTCCATACGTGACTATTTTAACCAGTGAAAAAATGAGGAGGAAATAAGACCATGACCCTGTTGTATGAGAGTCTTGTCAGAATGTTTTCTTACTGCAAAGCACTGTAGCTCTTCTCACTACTTCAGAAAGAGAGCAGGATTGGGAGAGGCTCCATTTCTATAGAATACTAAGTGGTTGCATTATTTTGCACAACAGATTTCTATCCCAGCTAGTTGGAGTACAGACATGAGTGAAGCTCACAGCACAGACTAATCTCCCAGTATCTAATTAGCTTTTCAGACAAGTTTTTTTTTTTCACCCCACACTGAGTTCTGTACTGCTACATTACATTGTACTGAAGTGATTTGCCCATGTAGCCCATGACTTTCTTCAGTGGATGAGGTATAAATGTTATAGTGTAAGAATTTCTAAGGTTATTCTGATGTGGTTTGTTAAAAAAAACAAACAACAAAAACAGCACAACAAACAAAAAAAAAGGCACAAAAAAACCCCACAAACACCCCAACAACAAAACACAAAATAATCCAAACCAACCCAATGAACAAAAAAACACCAAAATAACCCAAAAAAATCCAAACTAAAAACCCCTGTTATAGAATGATTCATCAGTTCCATAATCTCTAAGTTAGAGTTAAGCTCTTAAGACTGTGAGTGTTATTTTGGGGGGTACCCTTTTAAATAAGGGGTTGCATCAGCACTTCAGTTAGCAGTTAAGAGAGCTTAAACCTGATTCTAATATGTACATGGGAGATTAGTATGACATTGCTGTCAGCAGAGAGGAGATTTTATTATCCAAAGGATTTGGATTCTGGAACTGATCACACTGACATCTGGATCAGAATTCCTGCAATTCAAGCACAAACTGTTAAACTTGCTATTTCTTTGGAAAATAATACAAGGGAGAACATATTCTTGTTTGAATAGTACATAATTAAAGACCTTAAAGGAATGCAAATAACACTTTCTGAGTTTGAAAGTCGTTTTTATGTGTGTATCAGGATAAAAGTGTATATTGTTTTGTTAGTTTTGGTTTATTTTTGAAAAAAATGTTGGAAACTTATTTGTTCAAGAAATATTTGCTTATCTCTGGTGGATGATAAAAAATATAGCTGTTCTTATTCTGGAAACAGGAAATAGTTTAGGTCAGAGATGCAGAAATAGTTATTCCCTTAGCCTTCTCTGTGAGAAGAGTTTAATAAAAATAGTATAATATTAAAAAAAAAAATCAAACCATAGGAAGGGGCAAGTGAGGATTATGTCAGTAGTTAACTGCTGTGGAACAAATACTGTAATGCTGATACATGTTCACTGTTAGGGGTTTTTTTCTAGTGGCATATTTATTATTTATTTTGTATTGTGCCTGGGAATTCCTTCCCTTTAGTGTTGAATTGAGAAAGACAAGCAGCATAAAAACAACTTGAATTGATGTGAATGAGAGAAAAGATCAATTTATTTCAACTCTCCCACCAGCATTTCTCTGAATTATTTGCAGAAGAGCCCTTATCAAAACTTCTCTAGAGCCCATCAGAAGAAGGGCTTTGTTGTGACACTAAATAATGAAGCCACTTACAGTACCATGCCCACCCAAACACAATAACCTGTATTTTAAAGCATTTGTCCAGTGTTTTGATGACTTCTCTTCCTTGCCATAATTTTCAGTGATAGGCAGGCAGGCAGTATGTGGAGCAGAGCTGAAATCCTAGTTTAGGAGAGGCATTGTATCTGTGTGGAACACTTACATTGAGGAGGGATATTTATGGTTGTTGATTACAGGTATTTTTAAAACCTTTTTTTATAGACTATTTTTTAAATGGAGTATTATCTTATTTTCTGCTTTCTAGTTAATGATACCTGGTGGGTTTAAGTGTGTTCATTATGACGTTGAAAATGGGTGAAGTTGACCTGTATTGTTTCATTCTGTTTTTTATGGCATCTTTCTTCAGTGGCACTAAGCCAAACTTTAGCCATTGTGTAAGAAAAAAAATTAGCTATGTTAAAACAAAAAAAGAAAACACCAATACCCTGTGCCTAAATTGAGGAATAATTTTACTTTAAAAAACACTTGCTTAAAATTTCATGCAACTAAAATATATTTTACACCAATTTGTTATGGTTTTAAAAACGAGGCATTTGGCACATAGACTCTCTTTTATGAGACAGTACAAATATCTGTAACAGTAGCTTACTAAGCATAGCTGTTGTATCTTTAGATCCCCTCTGGTATTAGAAGAAATTTAAAAATTTTCTTAGAAGACCCAGCTCAGCACCACTTGTGTCTGGTGAAAGAAATAAAGAGACAGAGACCTGCTATCAATTACAATGAGGGCAAGTCCTAAATTTGCTGCTATCAAAAAAAACAATTCAGAAAGCTTTTTTTTTTCTGGAAGATTTTACATTATTATTGGGCTTGATTGCTGGTAGCAGTAGTGTGTCTGCTGACACATGAATTTAGCCACGTGCATATGAATACTCCAGTTCAGAAGTGACCTGGTTGACCTGTCAGGGACTGTCTGGTCTTGACTACAGTTTGCATCTTTGTAGTACTGTACTCAGGGTGTGTTGTCATGCAGGTTAAGGGTTTGGAACTGCCAGTGCCACTGGCTTTAACCTGTGGGATGATGCTGTGGCATTCATGGGGTTTTTTTAAGTGCATCAAGCATGCAAGAGCTAAAGCCTGGCATTTAGAGCTCATGTTGAGTTTCAGTTTGACAGACATTTAAGGCCTGCGTTTGGACCAAGGTCCTGCACAGCCTGGAGCTAGCTGATTACCTTTCTTTCTTAGGTTAGAAGGAAACTATGTAATTTGCATTTGTGATGGTTGTTAATGTAGCTTTTCCAATGTGTCTCTGGAAGAAGCTGAATTAGTTTTAGACAAAGGTATTCATCTTTTGTTTTGCTGTTGGCAGGGGGATCTTCCAAAGTAGTTCCAGAGTTTTCTTAGGTGTCCTGCTGAGTAAAACATCACCTTAGCTGCCAAATAGAGATCCCACACAAAAGCTTGAGCTCCCCTCCTCTTCTGCAAGGATGCTGAAAGTAAGGGATTGTTTTCTTGTGAAAGGTGTTGATTGGGTTACAACTTAGCCTTATGAAAACAGAGCTGCCTGGGGGTTATTTCACTGTAGGAGATGAACCCAGGCTGAGCCACATGTGGTCCCAAAGATTACCTTATAAACAGCAATCAATTCAGGCAGCAGAGTACATATTTAGGGCCTATTAACTTGGGTAGGCCTCTCGACTTGAAAAGTACTTGTGAGCAGAGAATAATAAAAAGGAAGGGTTGCCAAAAGCTATGGAAGGTGCATCTTGTCATATCACTGTTGGTACATCTGTTGAGTTGGGGATTTATTTCCTACTAAGCATCTGCTTAGCTTTTGAAGTACATATTAAGGTCAAAGGAGGGGAGTTTGAAATAATGACGTAATGTTTATTCTTTTCTTTGAAGATTTTAAACTTTAATCATGCGGCATTTGGACATATTTAACAGAGGACAAACCTACACGAGCATTTGGCAAAGTTCCACAACTTATAACATGCAGTAGTTGCAGCTTTAGAACTTGGAATTAAAAATACTTTGGGACTTGCTGAAGCTGTAGCTTGCAGGTCCATTTTGTAACATCTATCATTCTCATTGCATCTGTGACTTGGTTATACTGGTCACCTGCATTTTCTATGTGGCTCAACAAAAGAATCTAGCATTCCAGTGCCACCAAAGAGGGATTTGGGGCAAAACAAGTGTCCAAAGAATCTACCACCAGGACTTCAACAAATAATTTCTTTATTCAGAAATAGTGTTTCCTCAGATTCCTTGTTCTCTTTCCACACTTCTCATAGCTGCTTGTATTTAATTTGTAATTATTTGTGAACCAGGATAAAACAATACATTTATGGCTGTTTATAAGAGTTGCATAGTTTTGATAGGCATTAAGGTTAAAGAGCAGACTGCTATGCTAATGGACTTAAATTGTCTTTACTTAGCAGTAGTGGTGATAATATTTCTTACAGCTCAGAGTTCTGCTTTTGTGCAGGCTTATCAGTGTGGCATTGCTGATCTCAGAACTGAACATCTGCCTGTGTGACAGGGAAGGTTACCCACAGAAAATTCAGTAGTTGTATAGTTTTATTGCCTAAGCTACTTCTTAGTATAATCTTCACTGACATGGATTGCTTCCAAAATCTGCATGTTTCTTAAATCAGTCATCATGGGTGCTTATACAAAAGGACGTTTATAGTTTGCTGATGCAAAGTAAATCTCCTCTGTACACTAAACTGTCTCTGTACAATAAAAAAATTAAAGTCCCTGAGTTTTGGGTTTGAATTTTCTGATCATAGTGTACTCATTCCTATCTTTTTAATAGGACTTGAGGATTAAAATACTATTAAAACTTCCAAAAAGTGAGAAGTATGATTGCAGTATAGCTTTCTGATTTTAGTGTTACTGGTAAATGCACCTAAGCATTGCAGAACTGTTCTAGTCATGTGGGTAAAGAAATATTTTTGGTAAGATAAGGTGCTAACAATGAAACGTTACCTGTAGTCCCAGTTGTATTTATGCTCAGAGGGTTTGGTGGTCCAACTTGAAAGATCAAGAGAACAGAAAAACAGGTACACAGAAACTTATGGCTGAATGGAATTATGTATGTGATCTTTAATGCTTGTCCCCTCCATCTCTCCAAATCTGTGAGTGACATGCATAGCTCATTCATGGGGAATACATCTCTATTCTACAGATTTTTTTTTATTATTTTTTAAATCAACACCCCTCCTCTAACCTTTGCCCGTAGATTTGCCATGACAGGGTATATCCTGTCTCTATGAAAATTAGAGATTGCTGTCTAATGATAAGGGTGTAATCTGCAACGAATCAGACATGTGGAAACTTCTGTCTGTGGAATTTTCTGTTTGATCTGAAAGGAATGCCCTTGCTGTGCCCTTCCTGTAATGAAAGCAATGTAGAGTGAATCAAAGTGATTCTAGATAAGATTGGAATGTGTGCATTGGTTATGCCTCTGTTATATTTGGTGCTGTAATTCTGATTATATATATTATTTTACTCTCAAAGAGATTAAGAGCAGAGTTCATCTTTCTAAAAAATATTTCTTTTTGTTTTAGCTAAAGGTATAATTTTTTGATTAAACAAATTCCTGAGTTAATTACTTGGGCTTGAACATGGAAAGTCTTGCTCAAAACCAGATACTGTCAGAGAAGTGCTGTACATGCTGTAATAATGCAGTAGGGCTTTTGTTACTGTAAATAATTTTTCACTATTCACAATTTTTTGGTGTACCATTGTGAGGAATGGCTGCCAGTTTCTCTCCCTGTCTTTACTGCACAAACAGTTAATGATTTACAAATGTCCAGCAGCCTGTGCAAGGAATGTTAATTACTTCAGGGAGGGAAGGAGAGATGACTATGCCTTTGCATAAGAAGTCTGGTATCATAGTTCATTTTGAAGGTAGTTTTGAATATTATGGACCAATTTTAGCAGATTAATCAGAAATGGAAAAATAATCTATGCTTCCTTCTTTGATGCTTGGTTATTCATATGTGCTTCCATACCTGTGCTACTAGTTAGTACAGTAGTATTTTGGGATGCCTGGATTTGTTTGAACCATTTCAAAGTAAAAGGTATTTAAGAAAAGATTACAGCTTGTTAAGAAGTGGATTACTTTGTGTGTGGATATAGAGAAAACATGACTCTAAGAAAAAAGTGCCAATTAAAAATCTAAGGAGTTTGTAGTTCCCACTATGTCACAGTGTTCCTAATCAGCTTTTTGCAAGGGGACCTGTTTGTTAAGTACAGAAACCCAGAAATCAGTAACTGTGCTTGCAAATATGAGGAGAAGTGAAAAAAAAAAAAAAGTTTTTGAACTTGCACTTATGAATTAGCTTTTGTTTTTTAAAATATGTTCATGTTGAGCAGTAAACCTTTGTAGGGAAAATTTGGACTGACTTTAATTCTCTCTAGATGCAGTAGGTAGGGGAGAAGAGTATGAAAAGTTTTCAGAACTGTTAGTGAAAGATGAGTTGTCAAGTTGTCATTGACTCAAGTGCTATGTCAGTTTTGATATTCATTGTTTGAGAAGTTAAGGGAGTGATGATTACAGTGAGAACAAGATTACTGCAGATTATGTGAATTAGATTTGAAGTGAATATTGATCTAGCATGTAATGATAGGACAAAATGGGGTAAGAAATACATGCTTTGCTATGTCTATAATTCCAGTGATTGAGTGATGGGAAAATCCTTTGGAAATCGAGTTGTTCAGTCTAAAGCACAGAAATGGCCAGCATTTCAGAATGTATTGTTGAGACCTGTCAAGCACAGACATGAAATTTGAGAAGGTTACCTGGGACAACTCCATCCCTAGTCACTGCAGATTCTGTGATGCTCTTAAACTGCTACTGATCAGTGTGGAATCCCCTTTGGATACAGGTGTAGAAATAAAGCCTGAATATGTGTAGATACTCTGTAGGTTAATACATCTAACTTTGTCAGAACAAGGATCAAAATGTTTTTTGATGCCACTGGCTTCCAGATGCTTTAATCTTATTACTTCATTGACTTGCTTTGTTCTGGTAGCACTTGCACACCCACAGTACACCAGCTCTTCTTTCTCACATAAATCTTCTTGGGAGCAGCATTTCTGTTGTTAGGAATAAAGTGCCAGGGTGTATACAGCTACCTGGTGCAGGAACATAAATAGCAGTAGTAGCCTCATTTCCAATATCCCTCAACATGCTACTTGCCTTTTGATAGGTAGCAGCACCTTTTCTTGCTCAGGGCTGGTCTGGGAACTCTCATTGTGAACCAGCAGTTTCTGCAACAGAAAATAGTCTGGAGCCTGAAAGCTAGAAGCAAAATTGCAGTGGTTGAAACCAGAAATCAGAGTAAATAATATAAACAGGCTAAATAACATTTTGGTTTGGGTTGGGTTTTTTTGTTTTGTTTTTTTTTGCATGTGGTTTAGTCATGAGCTAGTGCTGTTGTGGAGCACAGCTGTAATTGCTTTGTGCTAAAGAGTATGACTGGCCTGGTGAACTTGCTGGGCCTTCAAAGTTCCTTTTGTGGAAGTAATAATACGAGGTAGGCCTCAATTGTTCAAATTGCAACCAAAAATCAGAAAGAAATGCTGTTCATGCAGGAAAAAGATTATTGGGATATATGGAATAATTTTCCTTATTTAAGATGATCATTAAACTTTGAGATTTACAGACAAAAAAATGAGTATACTTGTTGCAGCACTGTCCAGGTATTTTAATAGTTTTCAGAGGTCTAAACAGCTGCATCCTTCAGGATCACCAAACCAGTTTCTGTACAATTAAATGTGTTGCTCTTATGCATAATTGGCTTCCCATGCGTCTCATTATTTTTTTTTCTTGTTGCCTCCCCTTCTGTCTAAGGGGGACCTAGGTTAATCTGTCAACTCCGGTTAGTTTTGAAATTCCTGGGGCCGTTTGCAGAGCAATTTCCCCTTCAGAGGCTCCCCATTTCCCAGTTAAATTATTGGAGTGGTAATATAACTGCTCACATTGTCAACAGTTCCTGAGTACTAGGAAGACTTGACAGTGAGAGATTTTGCAGGGTGAAGTCAAGAGTTCTAAAGAGCACACCCATGTTGGTTTGTGTGTGTATATAAGAAATTCTTCTAAACTTTAACAAAGTTAACATAGAAATTCACTCTTTGCATTTCTTACGCATGTGGAAGTACACATACAGTCTATTGATTAAATTCCCTTCTTTTCTTTGATGTTCATAAGTATGCAGTAGACCTGTCAAACTTCACTTGTTTATGAATGACCTACATTTCAGTAGAAATTCTGTTGATCATGAAACTGTAGTGAGCGAGCTGATTTGTAATTGTATTATCCCAAAGTATTTTTGTTTATAAATAGCTTCATGATGCTGTGTAACAGTATTTACCACAGGAACTGGTTTTGTGGGCACTGAGATCCCCTGTGCTTGGCCCAGAATCTGCTGGTAGCTTGTCCATTTTAACTACTATTTTATAAACCTCCTGTAGTGCTGCTGTAGTAGTGCAGTCATGTTTTTTGAGCACACTTTGTCTCAAATCATGAATGACTGCTCACGTTAACAACAAAGCTTTCTTTGCTTTCTCTTCCTTCAAAGAAATGTAGATTGTATGTTGTTGTATTACAATAATTTTTCCTATTGGCATGGGAGTTAACATTTCATTTCCCTAATGTGTACTCATCAGGGGGTTTTTATGTGTCTCCATATCGAGCTTTAGCAACATGGCAGTGTTCTTCTGTATAGCAATTATATTGCCTGTCCAAAAGCTTGACATACAAGCAGCCTAGTTGACGGAAATAAGCTGGAGCTATTAAAATAACCGTAAATGAGGCTGACAATGGGAGCTGTCTGCCATTGTCCCAAAAGATTTTGTGAACTGGAAGTAATCAGTTGAGTTCTAAGGCAACCCCATCAGGGATCTTGTAATTGCAAAAATTCTCCCTCACCAGCTCCTGACTTCCTGAAAGCAAATTTACTATCTTTGTGGACTTTAGCAGATTTATTACCTTTAGCTCAGACTACCTAGTACTGAATCGTAGTTTCTGGCATAGTCTTTCATGTGGCAATTTTTAAAAACAAATGTTCAGGTTTATTGGTTTGTTGTTTTTTATTTGGTTTATTGTTTTTAATAAATGATGGTAACATTGTTTTCCATTTGCTTGACTTGGTTTTGCACAAATGTGCAGAAAGCAATGTGGCAGCAACTGGAATTCAAAATGTTCCTGTCTGATTATTTTACAGTTCTTTGTTTTGTCCTGTGTTTTGTTCTTCTTCATGTATTTAACTAAGACATGCAAAACCTGTTTTCTCATTGTTTTAAAATAAAGGATATTTGGTGCATAGCTTTAACTGCACATCTTGACTTCTAGATCTTTTTACTACCTCTAGATGTTTAAGTGACAGCTGCTCTTAACTTTTTTTACTGCTCATTCTGTATTTCTTCAAATCTCTCTGTATCTCCCTTGTTTATAAACAAGCTGCATGTAGCAGAGATCAGTAGTAGCCCTTTCTTTCCCCCTACTTGAACACAATACAAATTGCTGCCATCTGTTCATAGCACAGAAGTGATGCATAAATTTTTCTGTAGTTTTAAGTTTTATGTAAAAGTCTGGATTTGACCACATGCTGGGGCTCTCTAGAAGCCAAGGGTTTGCCCCCAAAAATTGTTTTACTATGAATACATTGGTAATTTCTATGTGTTTTTAAAAGTGAGTCTGATGGGTTTGACTGGACACTGATCTACTACAGATCCATCATCTAGATGGTGATGATGCTGATACTGCTAGTGATGTCACTTGAAATTTTCTCAGCTTCATTTTGACCTTGAAATAGCAACAAGAATTGTTTTCTATTTAACGATCCTGTCTGATTTCTCAACTGGAAGTACACAGTACAACTTGAAAGGTATACATACAGCTTACTATTTCAAAGAAAAAATGTAATTAAATTTTCTGGTAATCTGCCTTTATAAATGCTGACAAAGGACTTGTAATTCCAAAATGTTATTTTCAGTATTTTTTCTAGTTTCTCCTGAGATCAAATTTCTGCTTCAGAGAGCTCTCAGAAAAATTAATTTTTTTTTCATTGCTTTTCTTCAGTATTTATAAAAAGTGTTATATATAAAAAGTGAAATAAGAACACTGTATAGGCACTTTTTTTTTGGTTGGTTAACTAGGTGGTGTGGTTAACTAGGATACATATAGAAAACCACCATTTATTAAGAAATAAATCAGACTTTAAGATTCAACTTAGGCAGAATAGAGAAATCATTGAGTGATTGAAAAGAAACAACACCACTATTTCAAACTAGCTTGAATTATTAGTTATGCATGTTCATATTCTTCAGACTTATTTGCAAACAGTCTGAATTTGTCAAGAGTTATGCAAAATTCAGCATTGATGGCTTGTTGCCCAGTTACAGTCTTTCTAGATGTTCCTAATTAATGCTCCTGGAGAAGAGGAGCGACAGAAGCAGTGAACACCTCTTGTTCATGTGTGATTCAAAGGCAAGCAGGAGTTGCTAAAACTTTCTGCTGTCCTTCAGGGCTATAGCCAAGGATTATTTATATTCTGAAACAGTACAGTTTAGTCTGTGTGAATCTTCAGATGCAAGAATTCTGCTCTGTGAGTAGCTTGCATTGTCAGTGATAAGTTTTAAATTGCTGTGAAGTTGAAGGGCAAATCTTATTTCTCTGGGTGGCTGCTGCACTTTGAAACAAAGATGCTTCTTGTTCAGAGTGCTTATGTGATACAAGTAAGGAAAGCTAGCACTTATCCAACTCAGTTTATTTATCAGAAATACTATTTCTCTTAAAAGAGAGATTGTATATACTTTTAAGAAGTTGACACTGCTTTCCACAGGTCTTTAGTATTTCAAAAGTTAAGAGTTCAATTCCTCTCTTGGCATTCTGCCCTGTTTATAGAGTGGACAAGCTGACATTTCACTTTTGCAAAAGGAATCTCATTCCATTCCTTCTTTAGAAGGAGATTGTTGCAAGGAGTTCACAGGATGAAGATTTTGGTCTTCTCAACTGACATTTTAAGTGCTGAATAGTTCCTTGTCTCTGTAGCAGGACATACCTGGAATCCTCAGAACTTAAGGATAGTTGGTTTGTGTAGAATAAAAACTAGTGAGATACTGTGATACTGTGCTGATTTTCTTTTGGTTTTACCAAATGATTATTACTTGACTGATCAAATATTTAATTTTGCTAACATGAGTGTTGGATGCTATTTTAGAAGAACTGTAGGCTTAAAGCTCAGTTACACACTGTTTTTTGGTGGTAGAGGCCTAAGTTACAGTAGCACAGCAGCCTTAGGGAAAGAAGTCTTCTTTTCTTGGGAGCTCAACAGGTTATGTGTTTCAGAACCTTTACTTTATAGAAATCTTTGTGGCAGGTAGGGTTGTGGATGTACCTGGCTATTGCTTCAAGGCATTTCCCAGTGTCAGACTACAGTGGTGGCCAGAAGTTTTCAGAAAGAAGAAGTTAAGAAGTTAACAGCAATGCAGATAAATTGGATAGAGGAATAATTTATTTATTGATTGCTTTAAACGTGTGAAGAATCTGGGCTATTACATTGGTCACAATTAAAAATTGATATGTTACACTCATTTTTAAAAAGGGTAGAAAGGAGGTTCTGGTGAGACCTCACCTGGAGTATTGCATCCAGTTTTGGAGCCCTCAGCACAGGAAAAACACGGAGCTGATGGAGAAAGTCCAAAGGAGGGCAACAAAGATAATCAGAGGGCTGAAACACCAGGCAGAAGGAGCTTGGATTGTTCAGCCTGGAGAAGGTTCTGGGGAGACCTTATAGCCACCTTCCAGTACCTGAAGGGGCTCCAGGAAGGCTGCAGAGGGGCTGTTTCCAAGGGCCTGGAATGAAAGGACCAGGGGTAATGGGTTTAAATGAGAGCAGAGTAGATTTAGACTGGATGTCAGGAAGAAGTTCTTTACCCTGAGGGTGGTGGATCAGTGACACAGGCTCCCCAGGGAGGTGGTTGAGGCCCCATCCCTGGAGCTATTCCAGGTGAGGTTGGGCAAGGCTCTGAGCAGCCTGGGCTAGTTGAGGGTGTCCCTGCTCCCTGCAGGGAGCTGCACTAGATGCCCTTTGGAGGTCCCTTCCAGCCCTAAACATTCTATGATTCTAACAATGGAATTGCAATTAGTTCTGAGTACTACAGATGGGTATAGTACTTCTAAATAGTGCACTACAGTCTGCTGTAGTCTGTTTTATCCTGTGTGAATGGCTGCCATAGCATTTAATAAATGTATGATTTTTTTGGCTTTTTTTTTTTTAATCACCTGGCTTTCTCTTAATGTGTTTGACATGGAGCATTAATTGGAGGGAAAAAAAAAAAAATCCCAACACAAAATCTCCCGTGTGTAACACAGGGGATTGCACTTGCCAACTGTCCTGGTTTGACTGGGCCTCTAGGAGTTACTCAAGGGGAAAAGGAGGATGAAAGAGTATGGATGTGTTCCTCTCTGAGGCCTCTGGGGACTGCTGAGAAGAGACAAGCACTATGTCTTCTCCTGTGCCAGATGCTCTTTCCTGTTTTGGTGGCTTTTTTTAATCCTGTCAGCTCTGCTATATAGCCTCTGTATTTATACAGCTCAGGAAAATGCTTATCATGTCATGGCAGGTAATAACCTAAGAAGGAGAGGTGTATTGCAGAAAAGGTAAAATAGAACATATAAGAATTGATGAATAGGATCAAGAAGCCTGCCAAGGAAGTTGTTTGTCAGTGTTCATGTCTTTGATCTGGATAGTGCTGAAAAACTGCACTGTCACTAACGTACACAAAAGGTATGGATGAGAGCAGATGCTATTTTAATAAGAGGAACTAGGCAGGAATTAAAAGTTTAAGTGGAAAATACCAGCTTTGTAAAATGTTTGTGTTTTTCTGGCCTATGCTGGTTGTAGGAGTGTGGAGATCTTAGTAACAACCTGAGAACTGTCTGTTCTGATTTGCTTAATTTTAGAAGCTATAAGCAGAGTTCCACAAAATGTAAAGCAGGAATTTGGCCAGAAAAACTGTAAACTTCTGGGAGTTGGGGTTCTTTGGATCCCTGTCCACATACGAAAAAAATCTAATTTCATAAATAATATTAACTTTCTGGAAAATAAATGCAGCCTGTCTAGAGATAGCAGAGAGTTTAGTAAACATCCTACTTCTGAATATAGATATTCACCAATTTTATTTTTAATTCACAAGATTGTGCAGACCTTACTGAGAGTTTAAAACTCCCTGCAGTGACTTACTGTTTGTTTAGAATTCAAGGCAAAGTGACTGCTTTGCTTTGTTGTCAGACTAGGTAGTGCCATTGAGGGACCACAAGCCTCTGTGTTTCTAACAGGCTTGATCCTCTCACTTTGAAAACTTTGATTTTTGATTGGTTGTTTGCTGAAGGTCATATTTGATGAAAACCTTTGTTCATGCAATTCTTAAAATACTGTCTTCTCTTTTTTTCCCCCAGAGATGGCTTTTAAAGCAGCTGAAGAAGCTTTTTGTATTTACCCAGCTTATTAGAATTTAGATTAATTAAGTTTGTAATCAGATTTCAAACATCATGTTCCAGGCCAGGGATTTCTCTTAGTTTGTTTCAAACGTCACTCACAGGGCAAATTCTGCTAAACTGTATTTTCATGCTTTACTGAGAAATGATTTCAGGTTTTGATTTCCATTATAGAATCATTAATATTGTTAATGAGAGATCTCATGGATAAGCACACTTAAGGAGGATCATCCCTGGGAATTGGGAGTATTACAGTTTGAGCATTTGTTAATTAGATAGAATTGGCCTGTGTAAGACTGTCAGATTTCATGTGGATTTATATGTTTATTTTTGTTTCAAGAGTGACTTTGGCTGTAGTGACTTGGGTTGTGGGATTTAAAATGGGATGTTGGTTCTTGCTAGAGTGGGGTTAAGGTTCTGATTTTATTTATTTTTTTTTCCTCAGTTGCTGTATTCATAAACCAGCCTGTTCCTCCATATTGAATTCTGTCCAAATTCTATTCTGTAATGGCTTAGGACTGTTGCCTTCTTTTAATACAACTGATAAAAAAGTCAAGAACAGTTTCTAGCCTGAAAGTTCAGATACATGAACACTGTAAAATCATCTCTGATGTCCTCTTGCAGAGGACTGCAAAGCATTCCATCATAGCTCTTCTGTACTCCCTTCGGGTGGTTAGTGACTATATTAATTTCTTTTTATCCCAGCCACCTGAAATACTTCAAGATTGTGTACCCAGCCAAGTGAAAAATGTTTTTGGAATGCTCACTTCACTCTATTTCTTGAATAGCAATATTTACAAATTTTTTTAGATTACCATAAATGCTAAAGATTCTTTAATGGTGCTCTGTGGAAGATATCTCTACTTGTCTTGCAACTTAAAAAAGCAAATAGTTTGTAAAATTTAGAATTACCAAATTGCCTTGGCATAGAGAATGAATGGTAAATTCACTGATTAAAGGTTTTTCTGTGAATAGGAGAAGAGTTGGAGCAGAGATGTAGCTTTTATAGCATTGAAGATATAATAGAAACACTTCAGCTGTAGTCCCTAAATGTACTTTGCACCACTTACAGAAAAAAGTGAAGATGCTTTCGGGGAGCCAAAATACGCTGTTGAAACTGATGATACTGATCAACGTCTTACTGAAGCTTAATGCATCTAGCCAATTGCAACATAAAAACAAAATAACTCTTACTTAGATTGTTTTATTACATCTCTTTGATATATGAGTTCCCATAATTTTTCTTTCTGCTGTCTTGAGAACCACTAGAACTAGAAGTTAGTGAATTTATGAACTCTGAGAGTGCTGACTTTCAGATAACAAGGCAGCATAATGCTGGATGCTGTGCCAAATAGACCACTGTAGTATGCAAAAGTGAAAAGTTTTCATACAACCAATGATAAGAACTGGTTCTTGACTTGTTATTTGGTAGGGACAACTATTGTTACTTTCGTTTTTTAAAAAAAATAAACACACACACAAAAATATCCCCAAAACAACAACAAACAAACAAAACAAAAACCAAACAAAAGCCCCAACAAAACAAACCCAAAACACCCAACCAAAACTAACATCTTAGTTGAATTATTCTTTGGGCTTCTGTTCTTTAGAAGGCATATTTACACTGCTGAAGTTTACATGTATTTATTATTATTGCATAGAAATTAAAGATTAAGCTATTAGTGTTCTCACAGGTAAAATTGGTGAAGATTTAGTGTTAAATTTGCAGGAGAAATTTCAACTAGAGCAATGAGAAAAGAATGATGGTTTGTAATTACTCATGTAAGGTCAAATTGTACAGTAATGTTAAAAGGGGAAAACCCCAAAATATTCCATGTACCCCAGATTGGGTCTGGTGACCTCTTACCCATCCTCAGTGTGCTAGGGGTGAATTTTTGCTCCCTATCTTCCTGTCAAGTTTTGCATGGCTTTTGTCCTAGAGGAATGTTATTTTGAGTCTTCATTTTTAGTATTGTCAAAATAATCCACTTTTGTGTGATGCCAATCTCTAAAGTTTTCCAACTTTCATACATACCCATCTATTCCATCTAATTTAGACTGCAAGGTACATGGAGGTGTTTCAGAATCCAAATAACTGTGTGCTCAAGGCTGATGTCCATTTACAAGAGCAATTTTTTTCTATGTCAACAATCAAAATGATGCAGATAACCACAGCACAAACCTAGGGATTATACTGAGTTGTTTGTTTGGGGTTTTTTTTAGTAATAAAACTCCCATCAGATAATATATAAATACTGTGGTGAAGAGATTGGAAGGCTAAAATGATGGTGTCCTTAAAATTAACACCTTGGCTTTGTGTTTCATGATGTTCCTCTGGAGATTATAATTTCTCCTTTTTTTTTTTTAAGTCAGCAGTTTGCTTTCAATAAAAATTTATAGACTGTATGAAGCATGTGTGTTTTCAAATTGTGGTGCCCCTCCTTTTTATCCAGGTTCTGAAACCTTTGACTCTCTATAAAACTAATTTCCACACTGACATCTGGTGGTAGTTCTGAAATACTGTCTTGCTTGAAATGCTACGTATGGGTATTTTGCAGGTCTAAGCATTAGATGCTGTCCTCCTCAGATGTTTGAAGTGAGCTTATTAACATCTTAAAATTACAAATTATCATCAATCAGACCTTTATGCAGCTTCTTCCAAGGCAAAGTAATGAATAAATAATTCCCCAATATTTACATGATTTTGCTCTGCTGGTATAATGCATTAAAAAAGGTGTCTGGAGTGTGTGAAGGCAGCAAGAGTTAAGAGTTAATTATTTCCTGAAGAACTCCTGGAAAAGCACAGTGGCATAGTAAATAGATCTATATTTCCTTCACACTGGATTAAAAACTTGGGTTCCTTATTCTTTATTTAGTTCTGGCTCAGACAAGCTCCTCTAGACTCAGCAGTAAGATTTTTATTAAGTTTGTGAATAGCAGTTCCTTAAATGGTAATTCATTTTTACATGTGTAAAATTGAGCTAAGTGCTGCTTTCCATAATGGCAGCCTATCCTGCAGCCTGTGATCCTAATTCTACAAGGGTTAGCTTCTGTTATTTTTTTCTTCTTTTTTGTGAAATTTGTGTGTGAATTCAAATAGACACATTAAGACAATTCAGTTAAATAGTTCATTTGGACACACAGTTAATAATGTTTCATATTTAAGTAGTTGTTAGTTAAAATGAATAATGGTAAACAGTTCAAGAGCATCTAAATCAGATAGTAAAATCCACTATAATCAGTGATGAGCACAGAGGGTCATTCAAATCTGAAAGACTATGAATTACTCATTACATTTAAACCTTTTAGGCAAAATAGTTTTTATGAATAGTGCCAATTGATCTGATAATCTCAAAGGATGTTGGAAAGGAAGTTAAGTAATATATTGTTTTAATATCTGTAATGCATAATTGTTGAAAACTTGTAGTAATGTTCTTTTTTGTGGCTTCAGGTTAGCCTTAATATGTTTGTCTGTGCATACCACAGACTGTAGAATCAATGGTAGGGTTTTTTTTTTAACTTGTGTTCACTTTTTAAATTATTTTATTTAAGCTTGTTATTTACTGTTTTATACAATTCTACACATTTATTAAAAATTTATTGGTTTTCTTCCTGTTTAACAGGTATTATTGAGACTGCAGATCTGCTGGATCGTGAAACTACTTCACATTACTGGTTAACTGTTTATGCAACAGACCAAGGTGTTGTGCCTTTATCATCTTTCATTGAAATCTACATAGAAGTTGGGGATGTCAATGATAATGCTCCTCAGACCACAGAACCAGTTTATTACCCAGAGATCATGGAAAACTCACCTAAAGATGTATCTGTCATTCAGATTGAGGCATTTGATCCAGATTCTAGCTCAAGTGAAAAATTAACCTACAAGATTACAAGTGGAAATCCACAGGGGTTCTTTGCAATAAACCCCAAAACTGGTAAGTAAATTTTTTGTTGTTGTTGTTTTACATATTAATTAATCAACATATTTGCATAAATAAATGAGGTAAAATCAAGCTCTTTGGTTTACCATTGTAGCAATGCTTTCACAATAGTTGGGAGTTAACCCTTGGGCTGTGTCAGTATTAGTAAGTTACACAAATAAGTAGAAGAGGGTTTGAGAGTGAAGCAGTTCAAAATTCTTGGCATCCACATCATGCACATTTTGGGAAGGTTTACTTCAGGGTAGTTCCACTCTATACTGGTTGATGCCCACTTGCTTTTCTAGTGCAGTAAATAAACAGTGGAAATACATATTTTAGCTCAGTTTTAATCCAAGCTGTTTCTGTCAGTGTCAACCTTCCAGTTTACATGCATAGATTGTTTTGGTCAGGCTACCCTCCCACAGCTCCTGCCACCTAGGTGGTGTGTGTCTGAGCAGTGCAAGCCATTTATTAGCTGCAAAGTCTGTTGTCCCACAAAGGGACTATCTTTGTAAGTAACTGTTGAAAGAGCAGTTGTAAGCAATACAAAATCTGGAAGGTAATTTGTAGATGTGCTTGTAGTGTCATGACAAGAAAGAGTCTGAGTTCAGTGATTGTTTGGAAAGCTTCAGAAAAAAACATGCTGATGTTTTAAGTACAAATACAAGAAACATGTGACATTTTAGTAACTGCATTACAAATAGAGAAATATGGGGAGGGGGGCAGAGAGACAGAAAACAAACCATTTTAGCTGAAGCTACCCAGTGATTTTTAAAACATTGCAAAGGTTGCCTACTATCCCTTGCTTCTGAATAAATGTGGAGAAAATAGTACATGTACCACGTTTTTTTCCACAGATTTTTCCTAGAAATAAAGAAGGGTTTGATTTTAATGAAATAATACTTTGCTGTGTTGGGTGCAGCTTCACTTTTCATATGTTGCATTTAGGTACTATTTCACACTACAGATTTCAGGATATGCTTCTGATGTACTCAGCCAGAAATTTCCTCTCAGAATCCAGAGGCTTTTATCCTAGAGGAGCTATAGTGATGCAGAGAGTTACTAATCCATAACAAGCCTAGTAAGTACAAGGGAGCAATAGAAGCCTTATTCATTTAGCTCTTGCTTATTTGTGGACGAAACTTTCAGGGGATTTAAAGGAGTAAAAGTTGGGTGAAAAACATGTTTTGAAGGCTGGGTGACACTATGGCCTTTATTCTGTTTGATAGTTTTTTCAGCTCAGGGTATGAAAGATTTGTGTGCTGTATCAGCTGTAATTGCTGTGTCAGCAAAGCTCTGACTGCAAACACAGGTATGTTATTTGGGTTATTTCTAACAATAACCTCTTTGTCAGCATGTGCTGCATCTGCTAGTGAAGACATTGCCAGGAGGGACACATGAAATAGTTACAGCAACAGAAGATCTTTAGCATAGTTAAAGCCTCTATATAAATACTATATTTACAGAAGAATTGGGTTTAGAGCAAAGGCAGTCTTAAGAAGTTAAACAAGAAAACTTCAACTGCAGAGTCTTCTAAAGTGAATGCAGGAACTTTGTGTGTCTGTGTGTGTTTTATTTCTGTTTGTCTTTGCTTACACACAATGCAAAACAAAAAAAAATCTGCTCTTGTATTTGCTTGCTTGCTCTCTGTTTTTGAAAAGTACTGTTTGCTTGCTGCTTTGATATTTCTTTTCATCTCAAGCAGTGATACTGATAAAAATAGGAGTGAAATTGCCTGTGAGCTGAGTGACAAGAACTGAGTGATAGCAGTGCTCAGATTGCAAGTGAACATAAACTCTACCTAACTCTACCTACACTCATTTAGTCTTTATAACTTGCAAACCAGTTTAGGTTGCTGTTTCCTTATTTTTTCTGTAGCTCTCTTCCTCTTTCTTCTGGTCCTTTCCTATTTATCTTTGCCTTTTGTATCATTATACAACAGTTTTCAAACTTTGTTTTAAAACACTTAAAAACTTGCATGCCTCCCTTTCCTGTGGTTTGAGATTAAGAAACATTTTTATTTAATAGATAGAAAAAATAGGGCAGAATACAAGCACTAAGATGACAGTCTCTCTCTGATTTACATTCCACAGTAAATGATTTTTTTTTTTAATACTTATTCCTCTTTTTTTAACTGTAAATTTATTTATAGCTATTACTGTTAAAATTGTAAGGCTAGATAGACATAATAAACATAGGAAGAAGGGGACTAGAACAGGTGGGCAGAGAAGGGAAACCACTTTATTTGCTTTCTGTTGTGTTCCCAGAGTGCAGCTGAGTAAGTTCAATGGATATTAAATATTTACCTCATGTATATGGCCTTCCAAGATAGGATGCTGGTTTTCATGAGATCTATCTTGATTTTCTGATACGTGTTCAGTTTGAAACCATCAGTCTACAGTAGGCACTGATGTAATTATTGAGCTTTGACTGAGGTTATCAGGTTCAGAACTTCCCAAGTCTTTTCTATTAGAAACCACTTTTTTATTAAAAATAAAAAGATGTTATTTGGGATAAACCCAGTTTCAATAGGATTGTGATGTTACGGAGTTGAAAAATCACTTTAAAAAACACTGGTTATTGTTGGAGTTACAACAGTGTATTTTATTTCCCTTAATTAAAATTAGGGCTCAGATGAAAATATATTTGACTAGAATTCATGAGATAAAATCCTGTATTGGTTGCTTATGCAAGTTTGTTACCCTTGCTGGACCTTGTGAGGCTGTTGCACTGTGAGGTATTTGTCAAAGGAAGAGAAACCTTCACAGGGCCCCAGGTTTCCCTTCCAGCCAAAGGGGAGATAGGGCTGGAATATGAATCAAGTCTTTAACTGTGTCCCATTGTAACATTGAAGGTGACAGAGTGAGAGTTAGGCATGTGTTAGGTTTGTTACTTTAGACTGCTGTGCAGCCCAGAGGTGAAATGAGGACTGGAATGGCATTCAGCCAGAGGCAGGGAAAACCTAGTGTTGAGATTCTTAATGTTTGTGGTGAGTGTGCAATCATACATTTTAGCTGCTAGTATGTTACTGTCCCCCCTTCAGCTCTAGGACCCACCTTTTTCTGTCTCTTTATATAATTTAACACTATCATACTATGGTAGTGTTAATATTTGCAGGAAAGAATTGTAGCAGACTAATTGTGCAGCCTGAACACAACACTAGACAAATGTGTGAGTTATGTTAACTACATCTGCTTAACTTCTTGCAAAACAGCCTGTAATTAAATGCAGAATTAATTAGCAAAACAGTAGAGTTCCAAGGCATTTTAATATTTTTAGATGGAAACAGAGGTGGCAGAGTTTGGTAGCTATTCAGAACACACCTCCTGGGAGTCTGGCTAATCTCACCACTTAACCTTAGAGCTATTGCACTGAGGATCAGGAAAGATTTGTGTTTTTAGCAACACTCAAATAAAACAAAGGATTACATGGGAATAAACAAGTTCTGTCTTTGGAACTAGCAATGTTTGTTGTTTGTTTATTTTTCTGGTATGTACAATTTTTTTTCTGGTATGTATAATAGAATCAGAGAATTGTCAGGGTTGGAAGGGACCTTAAAGATCATCTGGTTACAAACTAGAGAGTAGTAGAGTAGCTAGGTAGTATTTAACTGTTTCTTATGGGTGTGGCTTATTTGCTTGTGAATTATTCACATATTTTATATTTCACATGTACCTTATAACAGGGTCAAAGAGTTAGAAGCTAAATTATCAAAATAGTCATGGCTGCTAGTTTCCATATTTCATTGGATGCATTATACATATGTATTGTTTGAGAAAGCAATGGGATGGATGCTTCAGGGAATGAATAATGACCTACTGCATTTAAATCAGTGATTTAACTCCATTGAAGTTTTGGGACTGAAAAGTTTTGCATATCACTGATGTAAAACCCCATGGCTGTATTTACAAAATACAATTGAATACTGTATTGTTTGAATTAAACTACTGAATATTTTTACATTAGCACAATAATATTGAGTGGACAAACATTCTTTTCTTCTGTCTTTGATTATTTCATATTATATGTTAGCTGTCTTAGTTTGCTTATTGGTTTTGAGGAGGAATATTGGTAGCATTGGCAGTTAAGAGCACTGTTACAGTAATTTTTAAAGTAGAACATGTACTTATTTGACATCTACTAATAACAGGTGGCAATGCTATTATATATGTGTACATTTATGAGGTACTTATGGTTATACAAATTGGATTAACCATTCAGAAATGGATCTATGAGTGCCAATTCAAGAGAGAGTTATTGTATTCATTTTACTAAGAGCCTTTAAATCAAAACATGTCGTTTCTTCCTGTCTGAGACAGGAGATTGGGACAAGTATTAAATATGAGCTTTTTGTTGCACCCAGTAAGAACTGTAAGGGCAGTATGCAATCTAGTTCCTCAGTTTAAAATGTATAATTCCTCTGAGTGATGTCAACTAATTTTTTTTTTCTATCATTGTTTCTCATGTTTTCTAGTTTTCTTCTATTTTTATCCATTGTAGGATTGGAAACTTCCTGTGAAATTAAAAGAAAGGTATTCACCACTGATAATAGCCCTACAAGTCATATAGAAAATAGGGAAATTTAAGAGCTAAGAAGAGCAGTGTTAATTGCTGCAGAACTAGACCCATTAGACTGAACTCTCTCAGCTCACTGAACTCCCCAAGGCTCTGTATCAGTTTCCACATGGATGGAATGGTTTGCCATTGCACAGTTTTAAAATACAGCTTCTGGTCAATGATGCAGGCTTTCTGTAATTAGTATCTCAAAGATTGCTAAATTAAGGTGTCTGAAAAAAAGATTATACTACCTTGTAAATGGCAGTATGCACAATTGCAATGGCAAAACTTGTGCTTGCTTAACAAAGTGAATTCCAATTCTCTGTAGTACTCTCTGTAGCAAGAAACTGGAACCCTAACCAGGTATCCATATAAGGTGAGGGAAGACCTTATACTTTTTTGGGATTACCTCACCCATGTACTCAGGCAGGAAATAGTTTCTGGTCTTTTTGCTAATTTGGTATGCTTCTTTCCACTACTCCAGGGCTGCTGTTACATTTATTATACTAACTAGATTCAGCCCAGGGAAAGAATCAGGATTGAGTGGCAAATAACACTTTCTCCAAAAGCCATGCTTACTTAGAAATGTAAGACAGTAAATGAGGCATGGAGTTACTTGACATTGCTCCATGTACCACTTTGGAGTCAGATTGGCACAAATGCTGATTGCAGAAGTGTAGCTTTCTGTGCTTTCAGTGCAACATGGAAAATGATATATACCTCCAAAAACTAGACTTGGGCCCATAACCTGGACAGGAGAATGACAAAATTGATTTGTGGTGTTACATTTCCCTATACTTCAATTTTACACATCTAAAACAGGAATAATTTAATTAACTAATTGATTGGGAGTGCTTCATATTTGGGTAATACCCTGAGAACACCACAGACATTCCCTTGAGGACATTATTAATCCTGTGGTGTAGGCATTAGCCTATAAGGCCTTTCTTATATAGGGAATTCCAATAGAAGCATTAAGTAATTGCCCATTTTATCCTATGCTCCCAATGAGGCCTGTGTGTGTGCATCTTAATGCATACATGCAAGATAGTCAAGATGATGTTGGCTGTCTTCATTCTGGAATTTCCTACTTTGAGTGACTAAATGTGAAAATAAAGCTCTAGGGTTTAGTATTATTTGACAAAACTTAAGCTCTTCTTTTTTTTTTTTTCCTATCTGAAGTTTTTTAATTAAATCAATTCTGTGGCAATTTATGGTTGTGGCAGTTTGTTTCATATATTATACTACACCTCAGAACATAGTAACCACACCTCACCAAGGTAACCTCAACTCTCAAATTAAGTGCTAATTTAAAGTCATTTTTATATATGCAATCCCAAAAGGGAATGCTGTTTTAATATTAGAAGCTTGTTCTATTGATCAGCAGTTTTAATCTCACTGTCTAGCTTCTTAGTCCGTAGAAATCATTAGAGCTTTGTGATGTTATAGAATGCCAACAGCTCTTTGCAAATCATCTACCTCAGGTGATTTTATCATTTTACACTGTTTGTAACCTTTAAAGGAGCATGTGTGTGTCTGATTTCAAGACTGACTGCAATGCAATAGGAAATGGGTACAGCTGCAAACAACTTCCACGGGTTTCTGATAACACTGGAGAATTACTTAGTGAGGAAATGAAGGGCCAGTGACCACACAGTAGTATTGACTTCATCTCAACAAAGGAAATCTTTGTTGTTTAGCTACTTGTGGGTTTTAATCCCAATTGACCTAATATTTTAGAACTTGAATAAAACCAGTATTGCTACACTGCACACTAATGTGTTTTGAAGTTAAATACTGAACATATACACAGACACTGAAATTATTCTTGTTATTTCTGTAGCTGGCAAACACCAGGCTCAATTATTATTCATTCATATCACACAGCTCAAAGTACATGTAGCAGCCTCCATGTGCCCAACTGTTTACCTGCCACATCTAGAGAAAATATTTGATTACATTGTCTCTAGAACAGACTTTTTTTTTCTTCACCTCTACTGAAAATGTGACCAGAATTAACCCAAATATTTGTTAAACTCCTGCAACTAGAGAGGATTACATGAGTAGACAAAAGTTTGTGCAGACATACATTTGAAGGAGTTTAATTCTGTTAAAAGCTACTTTTAAAACAAAGTTTAATTCTTTTAAAAGCTACTAAAAACAGTTGAACTATGTAAGAGTAACTCTGACATCAAGGCAATACCAACATGGAAACTTTCTCTTTGAAATTAACTCAGTGTAATCACTTTCTGGATCTCTGTTTCAAAGTTTAGGTTGCTTGTATGGCAATGTATAGTTGCAGTGCAGACTGGACTTTATAGTTGTTGCTGTTTTAGCTGCACACAACACACCTGCTTGCTCCTGAATATTTTCAGTGAACTCAATGCAAGAAATCAAAAATTAAAATTTGTCTAGCTACCTTGCATTTCAGAGTGGGTGTTTACCAACTGTACATAGCTTTACCTCAGAGTAAATTCCAAGGACTATATATGTTCTTTATTAATTTGTCATTCTTCCTTAATCCATGTGTGTGGTGTAATAGTTTATGGTAGATTAATTGTGAAATCTTTCTGTGGCAGAGGAATTGACCTCAAAACTAACTTCAATCCTTTAATAAGTGGTCTTAAGTATTCCTCTGAAGTGATGGTGGGTTTTTTAAAAAACATATTAACAATAAAGTGCTGTCTGCTAGATGCTGAAAAAGCTTTTTGTTCAAGAGGAAAAAGGAAAAAAAAAAAAAGTTTGCAAAGGAATGTGAGCTGTCATTCTTTGTTCAAGCACTATAATGCAGTAAGATTGTCAGGTCTGAAATGATCTTTCAAGGCAGGAGATGTTATGGCAATAATTTTGTACTTAACTATTGAAGAAGGTGTATCTTAAAATGAGATAATAAAGGCAAGGGATGAAGTTCACATTACTTGAATAGATAATTACTGAAGGCTTTTGATCTTTGAATTGGTGTGGCTTTAGTATACCAGATGGTGCTGAAGATGAGAGTATTTTTGCAAGGTAAGCAAAGAGGTGAGGGATTTATAGTCTTGTGTTGATAGTAAGACTGAAGTTCATTCTACAGAAAATTTATCATCAAACACTAGCTTCTTTTTTTTTTTCTTCAAACCACTACCTTGGATTTGTTGTGTCATTTTCCATTCAAAATTAGATCTATATTTATTAAGTACTTTTTTTATTTCATCTTACACTGCTTCAGACTTACAGTTCTGTTTTTTATCTTCTTATTTGTGAGAAAAGACAAACTACCAAAATAGTAGTATTCACAGTGAAACTGAATACATCCTAAATGCTTTCAGGCACTCAAAATGCAGGATCTTAGACCTAGGTTTATTTGTCTAGTGGAGGTATTGGGGGTGTGTGTGATTAGTTATATATTTTCATTATTCCCTGAATAGTTTTTCTAGTAAAGTAATTACTTCAGAAGCAGTTATACCACTGTCTTAGTAAATGTGCTCTGAATAGAGGTTTTGTAGGTTACAATTGAGAAGCTTTCTGTGATTATATGAATGCAAAACACATTTTTTTTTTACTTCATTTGAAATCTATTTGAAATAGGTGCTCTACAGCATTAGACTGGATGACCTAGTTGTTTATGTGGTGTTTTTTCAACCTTCTGCCATACGTCAATAATCTTTGGTGGGTTTTTTTGTCTTTGCTCCTTACTTTATGATCACTAAAATGATTAATGATTACTCTGCTCAGCAAATTCCAGGTCTTTGTATCTGAATACTGTTAAAATAGTTCAGGGAAGTGACTCTTTACTTCGGATGTGCACCTTGCACTTACACTTTGTAGTGGTATTGGCTGGTTACTGATTAATGTAGTGGCTGGTGGTATTAAATACCAGCCACAGGATAAGGTAACTTACTTTTTGATCCTATATACAAAGTTTACAGTGTGCCTTGGCAACAAGTAACAAACTCATAAACACTGTTATTACTGTACTTCAATAAATGGCTAATGTGCTGACAGAAGCATGACCCTGTGAACTGGGCTATTTATCCCTTATTTGATGCAGTCCTGACTTGGGTAGGACTGAGATCTCAGTTACTGCTTTACAATTTTCATGGCATACCATTTGAAGGGCAAGACATTTACTCAGCTGGGATAAACATACCAAAAATGTGTTTTGTGGATGAAATCCAGACCATATGAATCAGCATCTGAAACAGGAGTAAAGAAGTCCCTAAATAATTAGAAAAGGTGATCTGAAGAGCAAACAGGGTGTGTAGTTCTGTGAAAGCATTTTAGATCTTTCAGTCTGCAGTTCTCCTGTGCCTGTGCACTGTGGGAATGTCCTGCTGGCTTTTGCCTGAATGCTTCAGATGGGAATTGAACAGAGAAAGGCAGCAAAGCTCTGAAGCACTGCACTGGTTGTGTGAATCATGCTACACTTAACAGAAAGGCCATGCTGATTCCAGCAGAGTGTACTGCAGCAGGTCTCCCTTTAATTTTTCTAAAACTATTTATAGGGAAATGTAATTAATCTGGAAAACTACACCTTAAGCCCCAAACAGTGGGTTAAAACTACCTGGAGAAGTCTTTTAAGCTGTATAGGAGAAGGTAAGATTCGGGAGGCTAGAGAGAACAAGAAAGCAACAACAGAACTGTAGCTGATGGCTATTCTGTCAGCTAAGAGAGGGTAAGAAGAACCTGGGCTCTCAATTCCTCTTGAAATGTGGTATTACTTTTAAATGTTTTACTTGAGTAGGTGTTTACAACCATCTAATGTACTTGTAAATGATATTGCTAATTTCTTTTGGGATTGTATGTTTACAGACATTTTCAGAACTTGAAAATGACTGGTCACAATTCTGCTGCTGGTTTACTGAGAGCTGTTAAGGTGCTTAAGAAAAGGAAGAGTTTAGGAATAGACAGCAAGTCAAATTTCTAAAGAAATATCTTTAGGACTGTGTAAATTAATGCTGTTCAGTTCCTTTATGATAGGCTTTCTGCAGTATGATAGCCATTTAGGACAATGATCTCGTTTGGTTTTTAGCTCAGCAGCCTGCCTTCGTGGTGATATATTACAATAGCACAACTTTTAGCTTATAATCATCATCTGTACATCACTGGTAAGACAGGGAGTTCATATTTTGTCAGCTGCAAAGTTGAAATCTCTTCTTAAATCCCTTTGCTATACTTTTCATTGACTTATTTTTATTAACCTGTTTATTTACTTTGATTGTGAATCCTTGTCTTGGTTTACATAGAAGAGAAGATTTAACTACAGTCTTGCCAAAAAGCTAATCTGAACATCTTTAGAAAGGAAATGTGGGCCTTTTCTGATGGCCACTGATAGTAAAGTAAGAGGTGTAAGTCATAACTTCAGATCAGCTGGAAGGAGAAAAACTGAAAAAAGCAGATTTTTTTTCTGTGGCAGTGAGGAAACAGTCATGGATTATTGTACTTATCTCTTTGTTTGTTGGGGGGGGGGGGTTCCCATATTTCAGAAAGTGTTGTGATAGTGAAAGCAGCTTAAAACAATAAGAGATCTAGATGACAGTGAGACTTGACTTACTGTGTTATCAGAGATGTTTAAGACATGACTTGATCACGCCAAGTACTTTCATGAGGAGGAAAGGGATGATTCCAGTGGACTTCTTAGCCTATCAGACAAAAGAAGGATATATTCCTCTGTCTAGAGGAGAAAGCTGTCTTCTGTTGGTTATAATACCCTATTTCTTAAATGAGGATGTTTAGTAGGAAATCCTGCCTTGAGGTGTGACAGCATCTTTGGACACATAATTGGTCTTTAACTTAGAAAATGTATGCTGTAATTTGCTCAGTTTTGCTTTAGGGTTGTGTTACTCAGTAGTCAAACTAGATTATCATTATAGCCACATGTGAACTTAAAATCCATCCTTCCTTCAACTCTTACACTGATTTATTAAGACCTTGTAAAGAAAATACCAAGATAATAATTTTTAACATTCATTTGTAATTTGTCACTTTTGAGGTTGAAGTGGAGGAATGAGAACTTAAATAATAATACATTGTAAGTGAACTGAACTTAAAACTGGTTGAATTGCACTAATGGAGTCCAGAGAAACCATTTCCATTGACTGGTTATGGTTTGCATTCAGTGCAGAAGACAGAAATCTCATTAACAAAATGTGACCTCCCTTATATTTATTTTCAATGTTTTGGTTCTGTTGAAGCTGATGAGAAATGTTCTGGATATTTTCCATATTTGCTTAAACCTTCAGTACTAAATGCAGTCAAAAACCAGAGAAAGTGTATTTTGTTTTATACACTACAATTCAAATAGTGTTATACCACATTCAAATCAAGGTTATAGAATCAAACTAATTGGAGGCATCTTAGTAGACTTGGTGTCTGCTTTAGTATTTTGGATTGGAAGGATTGGTCCTGGCTAACAGCCAAACTTCCATCTAGCTTCAGAATCTTCATCATCTCAAGCTCAACGTGCAGCTGGAAAGTCTGTGTATGATTGTGAAAGCACAAATGCATTAATTTGCAGGTAATGCAAAATGATGTATCACAGAATGTTAGGGATTGGTAGGGACCTAGAAGATCATCTAGTCCAACCCCCCTGCCAGAGCAGGGGCACCTAGACCAAGTCACCCAGGAAC
>JAOEGS010023419.1:58544-129234 GCA_025447755.1 Corythornis vintsioides
CTCTCAGCCTCTCCTCAGCAGGGAGATCTCCACTCCCTTCAGCAGCTTGGTGCCCTGCACTGGACTCTCTCCAGTAGTTCTCTGTCTTTCCTGAACTGAGGTGCCCAGCACTGGACACAGTATTCCAGGTGGGGCATCACATGTATGCATCACAAGACAAAGATTTTGAGCCTTCCTCCTCCACTTGCAAAGACTGCTTTTTCTGATGGTACTTTTTTCATCACTGAGATCACCCATGTCATAGAGATAGCTAATCACATGGAATTAATATTAACATTCTTAACATGATGCCTACCTCATGTTCTGTGTTGGTTGGGTTTTTTTTAACAAGATTGCAGTTTCAGCATTGACCAGAAGCTGTTGCTGCTGATGTGCTATTTTTCAGATACAGAGGTATCGTTATGTAAATGGACACTGAGATGAAAGCTTATGTGGGATAAAATAAATCCCTGCTAATGTCAGCTCCCTTGTGCTATTCCAGATGTAGCAGTTTTATTAATATTTCCATAATTGAATGCTGTGATTGCATTTCTTACTAGTTTGTATTAATACTGTTTAAAATAGAGTCTGAAGGGAATTTTCTTTGAATACAGTTGCAACTATTTCTATTTTTCAGTAGACCTCAAATAGGTGGCAGATAATCCCATGGGATGTAAACTCAAGGGAAGAAGGAAGGGAAAATACAGTTGTTATTTATTACCTGTTGTGGCTTTTTTTGTTTTTGTTATGAATGTTTACTGTCAGTTTCAGTTCATTATAGTACCTCTCCAGCTAGTGAGGACCAACAGCTGTGGTTTATCCAAAGCCTCTCTAAATTACTAGACTGCTGTTATGAAAATGTTTCTGATAAGGTGAGTTTTGAAACATTGCTGAATAGAAATATTGCACCAATTCACTAGAGGTACCATTTTCTCATCATTATCTTAGAAATGTTTGTTATAAACTTGTATTTTCCTAAGGATGCTTGACCCATCTTGCCATAGTGTGCATTGATTTCCAGGTGGAATAATAATGATGAGAATTACTGGAGCTCATTGTGTTGGGTTTTTTTGTGTGTGTGAGGGGGGTCGATAAGAGGAGGCAGAAGGAAACCAGGAAAATATGACTGCAAAATGATGCTCTGTGAGGCAGTTGTGCTTTGAAAAGGAATGCTTTGTGATGTGTTTCTCATACATGCTCTCATTTTTCTCATTCAGCAGTGAACAGATACTCCCCACCTCATGAATAAGGATTGAAAAACTGATTATGTTACAGACTTTTTCAGAGTTTAATTGAAACAATATTTTATTCACCACTTCTGTGGGGATGTGGTGTATGCAAAGTTGTGGTTATTATTTTATTTGTGTAGAGGGAGTGGCACAGCAAGACAAGTGTTGCAGAAAAAAAGAGGGAGCTCAATATAAAAGGTTTGAGAACTTTTGTTTTGTGTAGACAGGGTAGAGTGGTGACTTTTTGCAGGGAGCTAACTTATATTAGGTCCAAAGATTCTCCCAAGATCTCTTAATGGGCAGTCACAAAAGCCACACTGCATTGGAACACTCAACCTTATTAGCATGGCTTTAATTCAGAAAAGTTTTGGAACAACTGGTGAAATCTGTTGGTATGGCACTGATCATGTTACACAAAAACTTTAAAAAAATATAAAAACTTAGTGATTGCTGTAATTTTATAGTCTTAAGCTGTAGTGAAACACTTCACTGAAGCTTAATTTTCACTTAGCAAAGTGGTAAGCAGTAAAGAGTTAAACAGAAAGAATGTCATGCATGTGTATGTGATTCTAAATCCAGAAGTGTTACATTTCATTTGGTTCAGCATTAGTTTCTGCTGAATATACAGGATATATATGGTGAAGTCTAAACCCCTCAGTTATTGGTCTGAGATGATTTAACAGAATTGTGGTATGGTTGGTTGAAAAGACTGGAAGTTTTAACATCAAAATATATATATTTTATTTTTACTGGATACTTTTTCTGCATACCCATTTGAGCAGTACTGACCAGCACCATTAACAGAACTTTTATCTAGAATTAGACTTTATTTTATTACTTTATTATTAATATGTTGTGTATATGATAGAATTCTGTCTGGAGTGCTGGCACAAAAGCATTTGTGTTTGTTGGTAATTTTTTTTTCCAAAAACTAGCTGGTCTTGATGGCTTTTGGTGGGGAAAAAGTGGATAGAAACTGTTGAAAGGTGTCATCATTCTGCTCCTATGTGTTAGCAACTCTACTTGCTGCTGCTGTGAGAAGTAGAATCTAATGTTGTCAGAGGGTGTAGACTGATTACTGAATATTCAGAGAAATGCAAGCATAGTGAGAGATTTCTGCTGGAGTTACTGTTATTTGTCCTGTGCTTTTCCAGATATTTCCCATCCTCAACCCAGCTATTCAACTGCCAACTCCTTCAGTGGCTGTGCTAAAATACACCCTTTTCCCTTGCAGCTGTGGTGAGCCTTAATGCTCCATAGGAGGACTTGTGGTTTTCTCCAGAGGTTCTTAATAGAAAGAGATATTCAGGAGAGCTTGTGTTTCTTGAAGTCACCTACAAGTTCCTTTTCTCAGGGGAAGCAGATGAGACATTGGCTGTGCCATTTGTTCAATTTCAATTAACAATTCCATGCTGTTCCCTATAGAACCTTTGAAACAAAAAGGTGTGGCTTGGCCAACCTCAGCCAGGGAATTAGGAGAAAGCTTTGTTTAGAATATGTGACAATAAATATTTCCAGCTGTAATTGTTCACAGCCCTGTAATCTCTCTGGGAATATATAATATATTACCTCAGGGAAGATATTGATGAAGAGTTGTTCATCATCTTTTTTCTTTCCTTTCTCCCCCCCCATAATTCTTAAATTAACAGGACTAATGCAACATTTTTTCCATTTTTTTTTTTTCAGTCTTACTTTCTTTGTAATTAATGGCAGTAATACCAAAAGATGGATGCTAACAATAACATATCTTTTACGTGTTGCAAAAGTATACAAAGATCAAGTAGGAGAAAATGATATATCTTTATGTCTAGAAAACTAGGTATATCATGGATTTGATACAATAGCAAGCCAAGTTGCTGGAAAAACAAGGGCAGATTTGACTGTAATTGAAACAACCATTATTTCCACTATCTATTTTCAGAAGAACAGTTGACAGCTCTAATATTGCCTTATATAAGTTTTGCTCATTCTTTAGTGTACACTGTCTATTTTTCTCATACACATGGACTACAACTATATTTTTTTCAAGGTCAGGTTGGACAGGGCTCTGAGCAACCTGATCTAGTTGAGGATGTCCCTGCTCACTGCAGCAGGGTTGGACTAGATGACCTGTAAAGGTCCCTTTCCAACCCAAAAAATTCTATGATTCTAGGAACATTCAGTAGCTATTCACTGATGATACACAATTCTGTTTCTATTAGCCTTTTTTTAAGTGAAATTGAAATCTTTATTGTTCTTCCTACTTACTCTATTTTATCGGCTGTGAGGAAAAAAAATAAGGCTTTATTGTACCAGATCAACCTTGAAACCTTTATAAAAGGATCATTTTGCTTATCTTACTAATCTTACTAATAAAAAGCCTACACTATAGTTGGAAAAAGGAACATGAGGTATGCAGCCTCTGTTTTGATCTCTATCTTGTCCTTAATTGGGTAATTACATCCCTGTTCTCAGTTTGACAGTTAAGCTTCAATATGGCAGTGCTTTCTTATCACTATAAAAAGCTAGGATAGTTGTGTAAAAGGCTTCATGGTATTGCAGTGTCTTATCTTCTCTATCTAGCATATACTGGATTCCTGCTGCAGAGAATATGGGATGCTTTGGCCAGTAGTGACTTTAGTTGGGCAAATCTAAATCTTGGTGTTTGCTCTGTGAAAATCCAAATTGGGTCTATCAGGATTTACTAGCCCAGGCTCTGTGCCATGTGAACACAGTGCTGATGTTTGTGGATCAGCTGCATACAGATCAATGGCTTTCATGCAGCAAAGAAACTGAGTTCTCTCTTGTGCCTGCATCCATGTCACAGGTAACCTACACCATAGCCAGCCATTCAACCATAGTTAAGAGCTGACTTAGTTTACTTTTCATGAAAGTTAGTAGTTAAAATGTTGAACCTTCTGCAAGGGAGAATCAATTCAAGTAAGATCCTTTTGTATTTAGATTTCACTGTCTTTTTGTCACCTGTTACTGTTTGATTTTCTTCATTTAAAGCAAAGCTCATCATGCCTTCCCCATCTTGCATCAAAGGTGTGTCAAACTCTTGCAACAAAATCTGATATCATACATCAAAAGCTTGTGCTTATTCTCTGCTATTGCCAGCAGCAACTGTTTGATTCATTATTTCCAAATCAAGCCAAATTGTTCTAGTTTCCACCATTAATGCATCTCTTCAGGTCATCCTTTTTCTGTTATCACTGAAAATGCAAATAGGTATTTCTCCTGAAGAGGTTAGTAATTATTTAAATGACATGTATAAGCATCCTTTGAATGAGGCACATGAACACCCTCTGAAAACAAGACTTCATGTGAGAGAATTACATACATTACTCCTGTCAGAAGTGTTGGAAGATTGAACTGTGTCAACTGTGTCATAAGGGCTACAACAGTTGAGCTTTCAGAATATTTTTATAGCCCTTAAGGATTGGAAACCCCTCACCCCTTCCCTTAATGCAAGTGTACCTTATGCAAAAATAGGAGACCACCTAGGAAGAAATTGAGATTGGGTGTATCAGTAACTACTAGTTTAACCTAACTTTCATTCAGATTATTTTCTGATCAATTATTCTTTTATGTTTACAGGTCTAATTACAACCACATCTAGAAAACTAGATCGAGAGCAGCAGGGAGAGCACATACTGGAGGTAAAAATTTTTCTCTAGTTCTCTGAAAAACAGTTGCTGTAAGTTCATTTCTCTTTTACAGAGGATTAAGTTTACCATACCTGATTGCTATATGGAGAATGTAGAATCATATTAGTCCTGAAAGCCAGTTCTTACATTCATTATACTGAACTTCAGAAAATTACCTCTATTTTATAAAAACTGTGTTGGGACCTTTTCTGAAGTAAAGAGTTAAAATACAGATAGAAGGCAGTTCTGTTTATCTAACTGTAACCAGTATTTTCTTTCAAATATTACAAATACATGTTTGTGAAAAGGAGTGATATATTTGTTGACAGCACAAACTATCCTTTTGCAGAACTCCAGTGTACAGTTTTCCTGGCCCTTTTCTTTCCATTTGGTGTATTGCAAGCTGGATTAATGCAGCTGCTGGACCAAATTAAGTTCTGTATCAGTGTTGGAAAGAACTGTTTGCACCCAAGTAGCAATAAGGTGGAATTTCATCTGCAGTGTGTTTCTAGTAGTAGTAGCAATTAGTTAAGTGTCAGATCTGGTTTAGTACAAAACAAGTTACTCCTGTAAATTATAAAGTAATTATACTATTCTCTTTAAAGATTACTTCCTTAAATCTGCTTGGGTCAGTTTCCCAAAGCACTTCATGTCAGTTATGTCTTATTTCTTGACCACTGCTCTGTATATAGGTTGTAAAATTGGTATCTTTTTACTCTTGTGCATATTGTGCTGGTTTTATTGTTTTGTACAGTAAGTAAAATGAGCTAGGATCGTTCTCTGACCCTAAAGCCACCTGGCAAAGCATGGCTTTGGTTTCTTTTACCTTATCCCTGGAACAGAGTGGTCATGTCCAAGCTGACTGTTTAGAGTGCAGCCTGATTTGTGTGAAGTCTCAGGCTGCAGCTAGGGCATGTATGTGCTGCTTTTTCTGGGACAAAACCTCCAGCAGAGATCACACCAGCAGTGCAGTGTTCTGGGCAGCTGTCTGCTATAGTCATGCTTGCCAATTTCACCATAAGTTATAACAAGGTAACATACACAGAACCCAGAAAGCTCTTTGTTGGTGGGGGGGTGTTTGGTTGCTATTTGGGTTGTTGGTTGGTTGTTTTTTGTTTGGTGGTTTGGTTTTTAAGATTACAATATCACACATTGGCACATAAATTCTCCTGGTTTCAGCACTCTCTGTAAAGAGTAGACTAAACTGATTGTTCTTTAGCTTGAAATATTGGTTATTGCCTGCTTGTATCATTTATAATTCTTCATTCTTCTTGGTTTTGAATCCCAGCTTGTTAAAAGTTTTATTTAAAAGTCTGCAAAGTATCCAGCAGAATAACAACTACAGAGCAATACTGACAGCCAGTGTAGCCAAAAGTAGTAGTTTTCCCATTTGTCTGGTTTATGTTTGCAACTTTGAAAATAGGTTGGAAAGAAACCTAGAAATGCACAGAATGATGGCAAATCTTATGAGCCAAGTGCTGAGCATCTGGCTAATTAATAGAGCAATGAAATGATGACCAGATGGGTTGGTGGGTTTATTCCTTGTTTCCTATTAAATTTGATCCTTGATTCCACTCCTGCTTACATAATAGTAATTTTTTTTTTTTTTCCAGCTTATAACTATTTTTTTGAGTGTCAACTGACACTTTTTTTTAATGTGGTTATTTTAGGTCAGCTTCCTATTATTCCCTCATATCTTAGTATTCTGTTTGTTATGTGAGTAATGCCTTCAAAACTCATGCTGTGGTTGAATCAAACTGGGTGTTCCTCAGATTTGCCACCACTTTTTTTTCTGCTTGGCATGGGGCTATGCTAATATTATGTTAACAGACAAGCTATTCTATAGCCCTTGGAATTTCCTCTTTGGGGATATGTTTTGGGTTGGGTTTGGTTTGGGTTTTTTCAAACCAAAAGATGTGGCAGTTTGTTTTTTTTCATCCATGTTATTCTTGAATCCTTATATTTTTCCACAGTCAGATTTCCCAGGGCATTCTGAGAACCAGTGAAGGAATTCACAACCTACATTCATGAAGAAAAACACTTGTTCTCCCCAGATTGGAGTGGGCTTGTTGGAACTGTAATATCCTGTATCAGTAGTGTGTAGGGTTTTTGGTTTGCATTAGGGGAGGTTGTTTTTACCACCCTCCACAGCACTGATCTTACAATCATAGAACCATTTAGGTTGGAAAAGACCTTTAAGGTCATGAAGGCCAACCATGTATATTCCCTATAATGTTTTCCTAGTGGTACTATAGTGACTGACTTCTGTACAGAACTGCTTCCTAGCAAAGGTGTGAATCTTCCTCACCATTCAAAACTGAAATGAAATCACAATGTGTAACATTTCCCATAGAATGTGTAAGAAACATTGGCTGGTTGGGTTTTTTTATGTATTATTTTTCTTTTGTTTTGCTTGCATTCCTCTATAGCTTTGACAAGTATCCAGTTAGAACTAGATGAGCATATCTCAGTTCTATCCATTTCCTCAAATTACAGCAAAGCTGACATGTTAGCCTCAGACATCCCTCTGTATTTCTATGTAATTACATGGAAGATAAATTAAGGAAGATTAAGGGGAGAGGGGAGGAGTGAGAAAAAGAAAATTAAGGGGAGATCAAAGAAAGGCTAAGAGTGTTGCACCAGGTCATAAAATTGTCCTTGAAATAAGAGACACAGGGTTTAAAATTTTACAACCAAAACCAACTCAACAGCAAAGAGAAAGGAAGAAAAAGTACATGAAAGATGAATAAAGAACAAAAATGTGTCTTTAATGCCAGCTTTTTGCAAACATTCCTTCATAAACCAAGATTTAGCTAAACTGCTAGAGGTCGGGTAATAACTACTTTAATTGAATAATTTGTATTTGTTATAAATGCTTTATGTAATAGCAGCTAAACTCTACCTTGGAAATGCCTGGTGTCTGTCTGAGCACATTGGCTTTGATGGGAATGGCAGGGTGCACCTAGAAAATGATGGGCCTGATGCTGGAACTTTACAAACTGAGCTCTTGCAGGAAGCAGTAACATAACACCCCATCCTTTTCTTCCTTGAAGTATATGTGAAATTAGTTTGCATATGCTCATAATTTAATTCCTTAATAATGAACAAGGGATTAAGTAGATAAGAGTTAAGGTAATAGAGTAAGATACCTATAAATTAACTAAGGAGTTTTTTTCCATCAGTTTGATCCTTTTCCAATAGATAAGGATATATTTTTTTTTGCTGAGTTCAAATTAACATAACTCATTATATTTTTTTCATTACCCATGCAAATAACACCAGATTAGTCCTACAGTTAATATTGTAGAAGGGTTCTTTTTTTTTTTTTTTTTAAGTAGAAATTTTGATTATTGCTAGAAGATCAGACATGGTTTAATTTCCTCTTTCATTTAGTCCATGGAAGTATATTGTTATATGTCATCCTTAAAAAGCAATTATTTAAGCTGCTTTCAAACAGGATAGTGGTTTTATATCTTAAAATATAGGTGATTTTTAGTACATGGGCCTGTCAAATTCTGCAGCTTGCATTCCTATGAATTTCATCTTCTGAGGTGTAAAATCAAATAATTAAATTTTAAACTTTCAATCAAACACTAGCCTGAAGGTATTAAGATGTTATTAAAGTCAAATATACTATACTTGTGTGCAGTTCCTGTACTCAGTATTTCAGTTACAATGCTTCAAAATAGTGAAATAGATTTAATCTGTTAAAAGTCCTACATGCCATACTTCAAGCATCAAAATATTAGAGATGAAGCTGAATAAACTTTTGGAAATTTTCACCAAATAGCTTTACACAGTGGTCTTCTAGTAACTGAAGTTGGACAATTACTTGACATTTGTTATAGGCAGTTACAGGAAAATTTGATTTTAGATTGTTGCTGGAGGGACCATGTTGGAAGTGTATACTAACCATGTCCTTTTAATGCAAACAGGTAACAGTAACAGACAATGGTAATCCTGCAAAATCAACAATTGCACGGGTGATTGTGAAGGTCTTGGATGAGAATGACAATAAGCCTCAGTTCTTGCAAAAGTTCTACAAAATCCAGCTTCCAGAGCGTGGTAAGCCAGAGAGAGAGAGGACTGCCAGGAGAGAGCCAATCTACAGAGTTATTGCTGCAGACAAAGATGAAGGCCCCAATGCAGAGATCTCTTACAGCATTGAAGATGGTGATGAACATGGCAAATTCTTCATTGAACCAAAAACTGGAGTGGTTTCATCAAAGAAATTTTCTGCAGCAAGGGACTATGATATCCTTTCAGTGAGTCAAAACCTTGTATATCATGAATATGTGAAGTGTTCTTTTGCCTGTATTCTCATCACTTCTTACTCAGTAGCTGGCAGATGACTGCAGTATCTGAAGGAAGAAAGCTTCAAGAAATCAAGCAGTGTTGTTTCGTGGGTTTATTTTGGGGGTTGTGTCATGGGGTTTTTTGTTTGTTTATGTTTTGTTGTTAAAGGGTGTTTTCGGTTATTTATATTGAGAAAGTGAATCAAGAAGCTGCTGTTCTTTTCCAGGACTTGACAGGTATTGAACATGATGAGGGAACATAAACAATCAGTTTGAGACTCTGAGGAAGAAGGCAAAATAAAAGTGAATTTTTAGTAACAATTTGTGCTACTCTCAGGTGCTGCATACTTTTTCTCCATTTGCTGCTCAGATAATGAAGGGCAAGTGGCACTTTGAGAGACACTTAACCTTTTTGGCTATACCTCACACAAGCAAACATGCTTGGAGCTTATTACTTCTTTTCCATTTGTGTGACATAATGATTTCTGTGATCCTGTAGCCTAAAAAGATACGTCTGTTTCACAGATTAAAGCTGTAGATAATGGCCGTCCACAAAAATCATCAACTACACGACTTCACATAGAATGGATTCCAAAGCCCGTCCCATCCACAGAGCCCATTTATTTTGAGGAAACATTTTTTTCTTTTACGGTGATGGAAAGTGACCCAGTTGCTCACATGATTGGTGTAATAGCTGTTGAACCTCTTGGAACACCACTTTGGTTTGACATAACGGGTAAGGATGCCTCAGGGGCATTTATTATTAGAAACAAATGCATGGAGTCTGAGATACTGGAGGGCTTATTGCAGCTTGGTTTCTCAATTGCTGTTCTAAATAATGCAAGGTTTTGATGTTCTTTCACTGCAGATGCATTTTTCTTGTTTTGGGGTTATTTTACTTCATTATAAATCAACATGACTTACATTCTTATCAGTGCCACAAAGATTCAAATTACACTGCAAAATACCTGCTGTGTTGCATGTTTGAGAATATTGTGTCAGTGATACTAAAACTAATCAAATCTATCTCTCAGACCTGAGGATAGGGAAAAAATTAAAATGCCATGTTTCTGTAAATTGGGATAGTACACCCAAAGAGAGACTATACTGTTCACATTGATTTCTCGTCATCCTCTAGTCTGCTTCTCAGTTTGCTGTTTCTTGATTTAATGCTAAAAGGAAAGCTTGCAATATTCTTAACCCCAGCATACCTCTTCCTGTAGATAATCTTCCTACTTTATCATAATTTAGCCTCTACCATTGAAAGGGGAATTCTGATCAGCAATGTGACTACACTGTGCTGTGGTGACAAAATAGTGCTTTTTAATTTTACTTATTCAACAATAAGGTTAAATACAAGGAATACACTTATTCACTTGTATGGCCAATATTAAAAACAATTTATGTCCTGTGTTAAATCCTTTACAATCAAGGAGAACAGCACAGCTCTCTTTCAGGAGGGTTATCTTTTAGTGAATTTTTTCTGGTTTTGAGATAGCCCTATCAGATTGGGATTTTACAAACACTTGAGTGTTCTCAAAACTTCCAAGCACATGAGAATAGACACCATTCTTCCCTAAATGCATGCTTCATGCGTGAACCACCTCTGATGATACTTACAATAATTGCTAATATAGTAAATATTTACATAGGTTGGGGTTTTTTTGTTTTGATTTTTAATGAATCATCTGAATGAAATATGGAAAAAAAAATTCATTCCTCTCCAGATAGATGAGAGTTGAGTAAGAGGTGCTTGGATTTAGACTAACCAATGGGTTAGAAGTCTGTACAACTGCATGGAAGTCAAGAGTTCAAGATGCCTTCCTGCATTCTCACAGAGGCAAAGCTCTGCAATAGAGCTCTTTTGGAATGAGGGGTGCTCTTTTTTCCAAACATGCAGGCACATAGATATGGGAGTAGAAAAACAGAAAATGTAGAAATGAGTTAAGTGAGCAGGAGAGAGGTGATGGTTCCATGTGCTTCAATTCAAACAGAGTTATCCAGTCAACACCAAACAGAAGCATCTGTAGACCAAAAAGACTCCATTTAAGGAAAGTTTAAGAAGGGTTATTTTCAGAAAAAGATGAATGGTTCATTGAGATGAGAGCAGATAGAAGAGGCCTTGAGAGCTTCCACAGAGTACAGCTGTAGCATTTCCTTGGGTCTTTTATTAGCCAAATTTTTTGAGTAGATTGGTGATGCATTTTTCTATTGCTCTTTTTTAGTTTGCTTCACCTACCCTGTACTCTGAACACTGTGTATGTCTGAATAGAATTCTGATGATAGTATTATTTTGATTTGCTTCTTCCAAGTATGCAGCACAGTTTTTGGACATTTACAGAATATTTATTGTATTCTAAATGCAGAAAGTATATGATCTTCTGCTCTTTTTAGAAAGACATACACAGAAAACTCCAAAGGGAAAGAGCAGAACTTGTCCATGTGCTGTAAAATAAATCATTCTATTTTGACTGTTTTCTTAGTAAAAGTGTTTTGGAAAGTTTGATATGTCATCGTGTTGTGAAGTTAGTGGCTACTCTTACAGGTGGTCACTTTACTGCCCTCTTTTACTGTTTCTAATAGCACGAATTAATTTGATTGACAGCTTTCCTTTGTGTTCTGTGCTTGCTTTCCATGCTTTCTTTCTTTTTGGCTGAGCCAGGAGACAAGCTTGCTAGTGAAGTATTTTACATCTTTCAGATGGCTTGTGACCTGAACTGTACAGCAGAAGGTATCTGCTGAGATCACATAATTTATTACCAGATTATGAGATCTGAAATGAAAGCATACATTTATAAAAATATTTATTTTATTAACCCTTCGGAAATCAAAGTGCTCACAGTTGCATTTGTGACAGGTTCGTTTTTGTTTTGTTTTGTCATCATTACATTTACACAGCATCAATTCACAGCATCCAGTTTTGGCTTTGGCTAAAACTGTTGCTGATACACTTCCAAGTGTACCAGCTGCAGAAGTTTGGGTTGTGTTCTGCTTCAGTGGATTACCAGATAGCACCACTACTACAAAAATTAGGCTGTGCCTTTATGAAGTTGGTTAGAGAGCTTGCCTTTTTATCAGGGAAAACAAATTAATACCCTCTTCCCTTAAAATAGAGATTAATTCATTAAGCCATATGAGAAAATGGTATTGCATGCAGCTGAAAGAGGCTAGAGACTCACTTTCTGAAGGTGACAGCTTGCACAAAATGCATTAAAAAAATTAATGTACACCTGCTTAAAAAAAAAATCAAAACAACACCAAAAAAACCTAAACTGCTGACTTTTCATGCAGTCCAGTTTATATGCATTCATGTGGTATAGAAACTACTGCTGGGCCAATAAAAGGAGTTGGCTTTCACTGAAACTAGAAAGATAGCATTTTCTTTCTCATTTTCAAATATTTTAAATGCAGTGAAGCAGAATCCAGCCCATCTTTCCTAAACTGATATGTCTGTCATGCAGTGGAACCTTCTAAAGGAGATCTCCTTTTCATACATGGATGGGGGCCCATTTCAGTATTTACTTCTTGGATTAGGTCTAAATTTGCAACTTTTGGAACTTTACCCTCTCACTTATAGACTTGGCTTTTCATAAAAGGCATTTAGTGATTTCCAAAACATAGCATGTAAAAATGCTTTTTTTTTTTTAAAAAAAAAAAAAAAAGGAATTCAGATTATATCCAAATGCTACCCTTGTAAAATATAATTAGAAGAAAACACATGCACATAATAAGGATAAATTGGTTTGCCATATCTGGCACTGGCTTGACCAAAATAAAAATTGATTCTTCCATTTTAGGCAGTTTGAGAGGTCTAAAGCAACTGTAGTTAAACAGCAGTATTTATCATTGTTAACAATATTTGGACTTAAAGGACATTGTATTCTCATGGCGGTCTGCTTGAGATAGCATGATGATGATCAATTAAATGTTTAAATGACTAAGTGTAGATATTGATTTACACATTGATTGAACTATATTTCAAAGGGAAATTTGATAATTTCACAATGGAAGTTAAGATCATTTGCTTCAGAGAAAGAGCTTGGCCATATCTAAACATTGGACATTCACATGAGTCCTGCTTATCTCAGTAGCAGTTAAAATGGTTCTTTAGATCCTCAGTATTGAGATAGGACTCATTTGGACATACTGTAGCCTTTTCAACCTTACTTCTAGTCATACACAAATACAGAAATTTATACTCTGATCCAAAAGACACAAATTTGACTCTGTCTGATTTGGTTTTTTAATTTATTTTAATGCAAAGTATGTTTTTCACTAATTATCCTAACAGCCTGGACAAAATAAGCTATTGCATTTCACCTAGTAATTTTCAGTCTTCTGCTAATTGGAATCTTTAACTTCTGGTTTAAAAAAAAAACCCTCTTGTTATGAATCTACCTGCTTGGTTTCCATAAACCAGTATGTAGTTACCAGAAGAGAACCAAAGAGTTTCAAATTAAGTGTGTGTGCATATATAAGTATCTGTGTATGTAGTTCCACCTTCATTAAGCATCTGAAGACAGAACATAACATGAAAAGAACAAAACAGTGCTGTATTTTCTGAGCTGCTTTCTCTCTCACTTTCCTGAACAAGGTGGCAACTATGACAGTCGATTTGATGTGGAAAAGGGCACTGGAACTATCGTTGTTGCTAGACCACTTGATGCAGAACAGAAATCAAATTACAACTTGACAGTAGAAGCAACAGATGGAACCAGATCTATCAGCACTCAGGTAATGGACTTTCTAACAAAGTGGTTATAAAACAAGGGACTTGTAGCTAGGGGATGGGGAGGTTATTGCATTTTCTCCTTACCATTTATTTTTTTCTGTGCTGCACAATGAAGATGGTTTATATAAACTTGGAGATTCTGTCTAAATTAGAAGCGGATTCTGATATTTTTAGAGTCATGTTGTTTGGTGGTCGGTGAAAGGTTTTGCATTACTATACTATGGTCTGTATCAGCAGCTTATAAGTTATATCATGTTCCTACATTAAATGAAACTAGAAACTAAGCCTTTCTGTGTAAGATTTACTCAAAAGGATTACTACCTGAATTACCGTCCTATGTCCACCTCCCCTCAAATAGTTTGATTGCTTGAAATTTAAAAGACAACCATGGTAAGGGTGGTTGGTGTGTCCATGTCTGTCCCTCCCCAGGCCCCAGCACCTGTGGATGACCAATTGTATTATATCCAAGTGCTGGTTTATGAAACTGAGCTGCTTCCTCTGCATGTTGTGTATATATGGAAATAAGGTTTAAATGATAACATTAAGACTGTTGGATTGAGACAGTGGTGTGTTATGGGAATCTGTGTTCTGAATGCAGTTTTTTGTTGTGCAACTTCTGTGCAGCATGTATGCTTTTCTGTCATCTTTTCTAACAGCTTATATGTTATCTTCCTCCTTTTGGCCAGAGGGAAGGATGTTTCTTGTCAATGTTCAGGATTTAACACAGAATCTTTATTGATCTGGCTATGTCTGGAGGCTTGATAGGTCAAACAGACTAAATTTGATAATAGAAGATTGCAAGGTTAGCAGTTCCCTTGGGGATCTGCCTTTTTCCTTTAATGGTGACAATTGTGGGGGATATTCTAGACTATGAATCTCCAAACATGACAGCCTGTCCCCTAGACAGAACTTGCTGTTCTCATAGCCATGGTACCATTGCTTCTGGTGCTTATAACCGCCATAAAAGGTTTGGAGAATCCTGCTATAAATTTGTTGCCTAGCTGTGGTAAAAATATCAAGCAGATTAATTTCTACTAATTACAGAGTGTTGGGTAGAAGGCATGAGTTTTTCTGGAAAGAATTAGAAGAAACTGAAATACAACTATAAAAGAATTCCTTTTGCCAGGAAAGTCAGAGGCCTTCTACAGACACCCAGCACTCTCAAGAACACAGTCAAACACCACCATGCAGAGTGTGTTGGGGTAGTGGGTAGCCTGGGGGCTTGTAAAGGCTGAATATGTGTGTCTAAGTGACTGCAGATATTGTGTATTTTTTCATTCAGTTGACTTAGCTGAATTTATGCAGGCATCCTCAGCTGTCACAGTTGAACCATAATCTGCTTTGTCTTCTGGAACAACCAAGAATCAGAAGGTCACAGAAATACTTTTAACTCTGACACCTTCTCTTCCTCTGGGTTAGGCAATTCATTTAGTTCTTCTCAGAAGTACATAGTGTAGCTTTTGTCCAATTTCTTTAAGTGAGTTTGTTACTGTACCACTTTGTAAAGCTGAGTGAACATTTACCACAGGAATCTTCTGCAGAATTGGAGTAGAGGTCTCACAGTTATTGTCTCTTATTTCTGTGATTGCTTTTTGTATGATTTCTTTCACACCTTTCCACTCTCAGCTAGCATTAGCAGGAGCAGGGTTGGTGGTTTCTGTTACAAGCAAACACAAAGACTTCCTTTGCATTGTCTTCCTTTTTTCCCTGACTCTGGGATAAGTGCAAGTTATGCTGTTGCTGTTTGAGTCTCAGCTTACTGTGCTGTATAGATGGAGGAGCATGTATAGTTCAGAATCCACAACTGTTGGTGTGTGACCAGACTCCTGGGTCTTAACTGCTGCTCTTACCTCCCCCAGAACTCCTGGCCTACCCAAGTGGACTGATCTGTATTAAGATAGCCCTTGGAGCTATCCTTAAGAAGTTGTATTTCAGATGAGGCTTAACTTCAGGGGAATTAAGGGTGTTGAAGGTGTGATTTATGGCTGCCAGTGTGTAAACTCCAATTCTCACTGGTGAAGTAATGATGATTAACGTTTTAGTGTTGATGTGGTGTTGGATTCTTACAAGAGCTGATAAACAGTGAAAAAGGAGTGACAAGCAAAAGAATTTTGAATACTGAGAATACATTTGGAACAACAATATGCCATACACAGCTTTTAGCTTACAAAGTAATTGCTGTAATTATTGGAAATACAGTCATCAATTTATCAGACCTTGATTAACAGCAGATTAAATAATTTTACTTTTAATTTAAAAGGAAATTACATTGTTGAGATATTGGGGAGAGGGACAAGAAATTAAAACCCTATTGTGTACAAGCAGGGTATTGAATCTGACTTTACACTAGAAGGCATTTGCTGGCCTTAGGCCATTAACATCTGTGGAGTATTTTGACTCTTTCAGGACTTGAGTTCAATAGCTTTTTTGAAAAATACAGAAGCTGTAGGCGTGGGGGCTATTAGAATTTTGCATGCATCTAAATGCCAAATGTGTGATGCAAAACAAGGACAAACACATTCCAGGCCTACAGTAGTGGTGTTTGACATTAGGGATGACAAGTGTCACAATAGGAAGGAATAGCATTAAAAAACCAAATCAACATACTTAATATTTTTATTTTATAATGTTTTTACCTGAAATAGAAAAGGTTATTTACAAGCTTTAAGTAGCACTATATGAACTATTGAGTTTATTTTTAGGGGGGGAAAAAAGGACTAAAAAATTATAAAATTCCTGGCTCCAGCAACTTCCAGGCATTGCTGTGTCTAGTATTTTTTCACTGGAAGTAATATTTAAGATGTTTTAAAGCTAATTGAAGCATTTTAGCTGTTTGGGTGCTATTGCAGAGTATTTAATCTTGCTTTATGCAAAATTTATCTGAATATTATGCTTTGGGAATGAAGGATAGAGTATTCTTCATTGATTAAATGTGCTGTTTTGCTTGTGATCACACTGCTCCAGAGAGACATTCTAGAACTCGAATGCAGTTGTATTATCTCTGGATAATGTAACTTCTTTTTTTAATGAAAATTATTATAAACATGTCAGCATAACTATCATGTAATATGATGGAGAGAGGAGATTTTAAACTCCTCTTAGAATAAAGCAAATGAAAAAATAGATTAAAAACAATTCAGAGAAACATAATGGTTAAATATTCTGTGCTGTGTTTCATCAATGGGTCATAGCTCCTCTATAACTTATTAGTAATCAATGCATTTCTATGCAAATTTGTGTTTTATCTGTCAATTAACAGATTGCAAGTCCTTCCCCTAAACAATCCTGGGCTGTTTTGTTCTCTGTATAGCCAGGTTTTATTTCTTGCAGTGACATCTGTGAATGCAAGGCAGTTGTGCAACACAGCCCTTGCATATCCTTCCAAAATGATTCAAGTTCCTTTAGTTCCAAACCATTTTGTTCCAGAGATCACATTATGGTTTGTTAATGTCAAACTTTTCTATACTGTGCCTCTTTAATATGCAGCTTCATTCTTAACAGGTAGTACTAGTATATTTAATTTTACTTCAATCTCATAATTTCATTGAGTAATGCTTGACAGCTGGGTTTACTGCATTATACATTTTACTTCAGAATAACACGAGCACTTCATATATTTTATTCTAAGGTGTACAAACCCATATTTTTTTTGTGGGCCTTGAGTTGCACTCACAATTATTACTTCAGGTGCCTTTCCTTTCACTTGAAGGCCTTAAAAGTTTATGTGGAAATATGGTACTCTTGTATTTACAATGAAATTGCACATCTAGCACCTGTTATTTAGTATCAGTAAGAATCCCTGTCTTGAAAGTAGGATTTTCTTAGTGCATTGATTTAGTTGTTTAGGTTTGAAGGAGCCCCTGGAGTTCATCTAGTTTAAACTCCTGCTCCTGCTTTTCAAATAAAATTACTAAGGAATCCTTTTTCATCTTGCTTTAGACAAAAATTGTTCCCTTGGAGATCCCTTACCTAAGGCATTTTTGATCATACGGATTTCTAATTTCAGTTTGGGAAAGTGAGGCAGATTTGGTTTTAGGGAGATTCTTCCTTACACCTCTTAGCTCTCTCCCCCTCCTTGGGGGGGGGAAATAAAAAAAAATTGTCTTGAGGTGCAATTATTTCAGTATCTGATTTTTAATGGAATATCCTCTTTCCATCTCTGTTACCCAAATATCATCAATGCTTTCCCCTTCCCATTGTATCATTGCAGGTATACATCAAAGTTATAGACACCAATAATCACAGACCCCAGTTTTCTGCTTCAAGATATGAAGTTGTTATACCTGAAGACACAGTACCAGAGACAGAAATTCTGCAAGTCAGTGCCACAGACAGAGATGAGAAGAATAAACTGATTTATACTATGCAGGGCAGCACTGATCCCATCAGTCTTAAAAAGTTTCGTTTGGACCCTGCAACTGGCTCTCTTTATATTTCAGAAAAACTGGATCATGAGACTATGAACCAGCATATTCTCACAGTAATGGTAAATAAGCACTTTTATTGGTGAATATATATGGTAAATATATAATAACAAAGAGATTCTTTTATTAAATGTGTTTTTAATTTGTCCCCTTAATTCAAACACTTAATTGTACGTTTCATTTGTATACAGTCTTTGCCTTTGTGACTGATTCAGATTGAACCTTGAATTCTGACTAATATTTAATGAACTACTGAAATAACAGTGCTAATTACTGGCAATACCCTATTTCAGGTTCGAGATCAAGATGTTCCTGTGAAGCGCAACTACGCCAGAGTCATCGTTAATGTTAGTGACACAAATGATCATGCTCCATGGTTCACCAGCCCTTCCTATGAAGGGCGTGTTTATGAGTCAGCAGCTGTTGGATCAGCAGTACTCCAGGTTACAGCATTAGATAAGGACAAAGGAAAAAATGCAGAAATTGTGTACTCTGTTGAATCAGGTATATTGACTTTCTTACATCTTCGGTTTCTTTTGAAACAACGCTTGCTGATCCTTTGTTTCAACTATACACATGTAAAAAACAGCTATTAAAAAAAGGCAGTAGAGGTTTATGGGTCATATGCTGACAAAATATTCATACACTGACAATATTCATCTCCCTCCCTTAGCTATTTCTATTACATTATAGATACCTTTAGAACATTTTAGATTTAGTAGAAAAAGCGACCTTTAAACGCTTAAGAGGGGTGTGTTCTTCAGAAATTACAGAATCATTAGATACAGATCTAATAGAAACATTCTGTTTTGATAATTTGGTAATTTTGTGGCATAGGCAAAAAAAAAAAGGCAGGAACTCAGAAATAACATAACTATCCATATATTTAAAAACTAGGACTATTTAGTGATTAAGTTAAAACTTTGTTAGCTGTAGGAGGAACAACTTTGCATGGTTACCTCTGGCTGATTTAAATGGTGCAATTGCTATTCTTGCTCAATAAAATATGTAAGAAATTCTTTAATAGCAGATCTGTTTTGCATTCAGGCTCCTTTGAGATTGCAGGCCAGAGAAGAGCATTAGGTGCTGCCTCTTAGTCCTAATGTCAGATTATCTTCCTGAATTTGCCTATAACAATGCAATTCGAGTGCTGGTGATTTGGAATAATATGAAAACAGAATGACAGCGACTGAGTTCACTTACCACATGGAAATGAGTTTTGCATCAAAACTCTATTAAATCCATTAAATCTAGATAAAAACTTACCTTGCCAAGATCTTGAACTGTTTAGGCTCTATGACTGAAAAAATGTCATTTAAATTTCATTACCTATGTGCAGTACTACATTCAAGGTAGAAAAGGAACTTAAAATAAAAATACCACTAAGAAGCAGAAGGAACTCTATATTAATGAGAACAGTATACAAAAAGTTCCTTGGTTACTGTTGCACATAAGGTGATAAGTGCAAACGATTTTTTTTTATTTGACATAAGCTGCTTTGTAATGCATGAAAATTGTTTACTGTAAATATTATTCTCTTCTTCCCCCGAAGTGTTGTTTTGATATGCAAACATACTTTAACACTGTATTAAAATGAAGCAGTGATTATGATACTTTGCAGAGGAAAGGCACCATCTAAGTGCCTCATAAGTTGCTGAAAATATGTATTTGTTTTCTATTATTTGTAGAAATATCACCTTTTTACTAAGCAGAACACTAAAGGCCATTAAACCCTTCTTTCACCTTTTCCATTTCAGTTGCGTTTGTTTTATGACTGCAAAAGCACAGCAAGAAAAAAAAAAAAAGTGTGTTTGCTGTCCAGAATGATGTTACACCATCTTCTCTTCCTTTCTTTTAAATTTTTTGTAGCAGTAAATGTTTCAGGCTTTCTGAAGTTTGTTTTACAGGACTCTGATCTACTGGGAGGTTAAAGCATTATAATTGATGGTTCTAAGCATATGGAAGGAACATTCCTTAAATGTTTGTAATGGCTGCTTAGATTTGTAATGGGATATTCAAAGAATGCCACTGTGTTCAGAGTCTCCACTAAGATAATAGCCAACCAAACAGAAAAAGAAATAAGGAAAAAAAACCCAAACCAAAACAACAACAAAAAACCCCACTTGCCTACTTGTGTGCATAACTCAAAAGTTTCCAATTATTTTTTTTTCATGCTGGGAACATGGCTTTAGTAATGGAATTTTTAATGAAAATAAAATGTTAAATCTGGCCATTTAGTACATGAGCTGAATATTGTATATGGTGTAGTTGAGGTACATATTTAAAACTATAAAGAAAGCAAATGTTATCAAATTATTATTTGATAAGTTATTCCTCAGCACGTAGTAATACTATCACAGGGAATAACTTGCTTATGTATAAATAAATTAGGAGAGAGGTAACTATTGGTCTAAATCTGAAAGATTAATTTTGAAGCAGTGATTAAAAAAACGCTTGCATAAGCAATTAAGAGTCATAAGTGTGAATTAAAACACTTATTTTCAAAGCAGTCTAGTTATTTTAGATTATAAAATTCCATTCCACTAATGTTATCTTATCATTTTATTACATTTTCAGTAGATATTTATCTTAAATATGAACTAATTGACAAAGATAATTTGAAGAAAATATGTAATTTATAATGTTGAAACTTGCAAAGCACTTAAAAATAAGGTTTATTTAATGGAGAATTAAACTTTTTTTTTTTTTTTTGCATTTATTTTCAGACTTGGATCACTTTGCTAACTATGTTTTATTTAGTGTTTCCACAAGTAAATTTAAAGTTGGTGCTAACTTTGGTGATTACAGAGAGACTAACAAATGGTTGTTAAAACTTAAGAACTTCAGTGTTCTCTGTGTTCACACCATAAGATCTTTTTTAGTATATAGCTAAATAATCATCCCTTAAGTTCTATATACCTCTTTCTTAATTACTTTTTCTTTTTATTTACAGGAAATATTGGAAATTCCTTCTTTATAGATCCCATTTTGGGTATGATTAAAATTGCTAAGGAATTAGATCGTAGTAACCAGGAAGAATACAACCTGATGGTAAAAGCTACAGACAAAGGGAATCCTCCAATGAGTGAAGTGACCTCTGTGCATATACTGGTTACAGTTTCTGATAATGCCTCACCAAAATTCACAGCCAAAGAATACTCTACAGAAATCAGTGAAAGTGCCAGCGTTGGCAGCTTTGTTGGAATGGTTACAGCACACAGTCAGTCTTCTGTAGTTTATGAAATAAAAGATGGTAATATAGGTGATGCCTTTGCTATCAACCCAAACTCAGGTGTCATTGTTTCTCAGAAGATACTCGATTTTGAAACTTTGCCTATTTACACTCTAACTGTGCAAGGAACAAACATGGCTGGTTTGTCCACTAATGCAACAGTATTGATACATCTTCGGGATGAGAATGACAATGCACCAGTTTTTATGCAAGCTGAATATACAGGACTCATCAGTGAATCTGCTTCAATTAACAGTGTGGTTCTGACTGACAAGAATATCCCACTAGTAATTCGAGCTACAGATGCTGATAAAGAATCTAATGCTTTGCTTGTTTATCAAATTGTTGAACCATCTGTCCGTAAGTATTTTGCCATCGATTCTAGCACTGGTGCCATTCGGACAGTAATGAATCTGGACTACGAGGAGACGAATATTTTCCACTTTTCAGTGCAAGTGCATGATACAGGGATACCACGTTTATATGCAGTATATGCAGCTAATGTTACTATTTATGTAATTGACATCAATGATTGCCCTCCTGTGTTTTCCAGAGAGTTGTATGAGACATCTGTTTTGGTTCCAACCTATAAAGGCGTGAAAGTCATCAGCGTAAATGCCACTGATGCTGATTCGGGCATTTTTTCCCAGTTAATATATTCCATTATTGAAGGCAACATCGGAGAAAAATTTTCAATAAACCCTAAAACTGGAGATATAACAGTGCAAAATACAACTCAGTTAAGAAGCAGATATGAATTAACAGTGAGAGCATCCGATGGCAGGTTTGCAAGCACTGCAGCTGTTAAAATTAATGTGAAAGAAAGCAAAGCAAGCCAGCTGAAGTTCACACAGAGTTCTTACTCTGCAACAGTGCAGGAGAATTCCACAGAGGCAAAAACAATAGCTGTTGTTACTGCTATAGGGAGTCAAATAAATGAGCCATTGTTTTACCATATTCTAAATCCAGACAGCAGATTTAAAATAAGCCCAACTTCAGGAGTCCTTTCAACAACAGGAATGCCGTTTGATCGTGAACAGCAAGAGTCTTTTGATGTGGTCATTGAAGTGACAGAGGAATATAAACCATCAGTTGTTGCACACATTGTAGTTAAAGTCACAGTGGAAGATGTGAATGATAATGCTCCATTTTTTGTCAATCTTCCATATTATGCTGTTGTCAAAGTAGACTCTGAAGTAGGACATGTTATTCGACGTGTCACTGCAGTAGATAAAGATACAGGCAGGAATGGAGAGGTACATTACTATCTCAAAGAACATCATGAACATTTCCAAATTGATCCCACTGGTGAAATCTCACTGAAGAAGAAGTTTGAACCAGACACTCTAAATAAGGAGTATTTGGTCACAGTAGTGGCAAAAGATGGAGGGGACTCTGCTTTTTCTGCTGAAGTTGTAGTCCCAATTACAGTAATGAGCAACGCTATGCCAGTTTTCGAAAAGCCTTTCTACAGTGCAGAGATACCAGAGAACATTCAGCTCCATACTCCTGTGGTACATGTACAAGCAAACAGCCCAGAAGGACTTAAGGTGTTTTACAGCATCACAGATGGAGATCCTTTCAATCAGTTCACTATCAACTTCAACACCGGAGTTATAAACGTTGTTGCCCCTCTTGACTTTGAGTCTCATCCAGCCTACAAACTGAGTATTCGAGCAACAGATTCTCTAACTGGGGCACACGCTGATGTTTTTGTAGATATAATAGTGGAAGACATCAATGATAATCCTCCTGTATTTACAGAGCAGTCTTACACTGCAACCCTTTCTGAGGCATCTGTTGTTGGAACATCTGTCGTACGAGTGAGCGCTACAGATAGCGATTCTGGAACAAACAGGGGAATTTCCTATCACTTGGTTGAGGATAATAGTGAAAGTCATGCCTACTTCCACATAGATAGCAGCACTGGACTCATTCTTACAGCAAGAACTTTGGACTATGAGCAAATCAAACAACACAAGTTACTAATAAGGGCCATAGACGGCGGCATGCTGCCCCTGAGCAGTGATACCATTGTAACTGTTGATGTAACCGACCTCAACGATAACCCCCCTATTTTTAACCAATTGCTTTATGAAGCTAAAATTAGTGAACTGGCTCCCCGAGGGCATTTTGTGACATGTGTGCAAGCCTCAGATGCAGATAGTTCAGATGCTGACAAGCTGGAGTATTCCATTCTGACAGGCAATGACCAAAAGAATTTTGTAATAAACAGTAAAACTGGCATTATCACAATTTCAAACCTACGCAGACAGACACTAAAGTCACATTATAATCTTAACGTGTCTGTTTCAGATGGGGTCTTCAGAAGCTCAGCCCAAGTCCATGTAACTGTAAGCAGTGCCAATATGCACAGTCCTGTTTTCAGCCAGAATGAATATGAGGTTGAACTAGCTGAAAATGCTCCATTGCATACTTTAGTGACTGAAGTAAAAGCAATGGATGAAGATTCTGGGACATACGGCCACATCACATACCACATTGTGAATGACTTTGCCAAAGACAGATTCTATACAAATGAGAGAGGGCAGATATTTACCTCCGAGAAGCTTGACCGTGAAACACAAGCAGAAAAAGTAATTTCCATTAGTTTAATGGCCAAAGATTCAGGAGGTAAAGTTGCTTTCTGTACTGTTAATGTAATACTTACAGATGACAATGATAATGCTCCTCAATTTCGAGCAACAGAGTATGAAGTTAATATTGGATCTGATGTTCCACGGGGTACTTCTGTCATCAAAGTTTGGGCATCAGATGCTGATGAGGGTACAAATGCAGACATCACATACGCTATTGAGGCAGAGTCTGAAAATGTTAAAGAGAATTTAGAAATTGATTCATTGACTGGTATAATTACTACAAAAGAAAGCTTAATTGGTTTAGAAAATGAGTTTCTGACCTTCTTTGTTAGAGCAGTCGATGGTGGATCCCCCCAAAAAGAGTCAGTTGTTCCTGTCTATGCTAGAATACTCCCACCAGAAGTGCCTCTTCCAAAATTTTCAGAGCCGTTTTATTCTTACACTGTTTCTGAGGACATTCCAGTTGGGACTCAGATAGATATTATCAAAGCAGAGCATAATCGGACTTTAGTGTATAGTCTCATTAAAGGGAACACTCCTGAAAGCAATAGAGATGATTTTTTTGTGGTTGACCGACACACTGGAGAGTTGAAACTCGAAAAGAATCTTGATCATGAAACAACTAAATGGTACCAGTTCTCAGTTAGAGCACAGTATGCAAATGAAGATTATAATGTTGTTTCCTCAGTAGAGGTAAGCATCCAGGTGAAAGATGCAAATGATAACAAACCTGTTTTGGAGTCCAATCCATATGAAGCATTCATCGTAGAAAACATGCCAGCTGGAACAAGAGTCATCCAGGTTAAAGGAGCTGACTTAGATTCAGGACTCAATGGGCAGGTTACTTACAGCTTGGATCCTTCTCAAGAACTAGACATTATAGAGTCTTTTGCCATCAACATGGAAACTGGCTGGATTACCACTCTCAAAGAACTTGATCATGAGAAACGAGAGAAATACAAAATCACAGTGGTAGCATCTGATCGTGGTGAAACAATTCAACTGTCTTCTGTGGCTGTGGTTGAAGTTACTGTTACAGATGTGAATGACAATCCTCCACGATTTACTGCAGAGATATATAAAGGAACAGTCAGTGAGGATGACCCTCCTGGTGGGGTAATTGCCATCTTGAGTACAACTGATGCTGACACAGAGGAAGCCAATAGACAAGTCTTCTATTACATTACAGGTAGAGCTTTTTGAGTAGTGTCAGAATAATGATTTGAATGTTCCTGGAATGATGTGAGACGTAACTTAATCTTTCAAATTACTGAAATTATAGAAACCATAGAGCTGCAAAGAAAGAATGTGTCTTAATATGAATGTTACAAACTTCGTGGGAGGGATACATTTTAGAAAACATTTAGAAGTCTTTGGCATTCTGTTTCATGTGTGCATTGCTTAAAATGATTATAGTTATTGTATGCTTACATATGAAATTTTATTTAAAATACATACTTACAGTGAAATTAGTGGGATAGTTGAACAGATGCAAGAAATTTCACTAAATCGTAGGCTGTTAATTTCTAATATTTTATTGGGTTTATTATATTTCAGGAGGTGATCCCTTGGGACAATTTGCTATTGAAAATATACAAAATGAATGGAAGGTCTATGTCAAAAAGCCTCTGGACAGGGAAGAAAAGGATAATTACCTCCTAAATATTACAGCTACTGATGGGACCTTTGCAACTAAAGCTGTGGTGGAGGTTAAAGTCCTTGATGCTAATGATAATAGCCCTGTTTGTGAAAAGGTAGGCACAATCTTGTATCTTCCATGTCCAGCTGCTGCCATACATAAAAATCTCAATTTTATCTGAAATTGCTTCTTGGGAGACAGACAAAAAGGTATTTATATTGGTAACAGAAATTTGGAATACTAAAGAATGCTGTCAAAGTAAAGTTATTTAATGGAAAGCTTCCTAAATATTTTTTCTTTAATCATTGACATAATTTTAACATTCAATGGGTATTTGAAGAGTACAAGGACAATTGTAATAATATTTCTTTTGTGTTTAATGCATACTTTTCCAAAAGGAATTGTTTTAAGCTGCAGCTATGATAGTTTATATACTCCATCTTCTGAAGGAAGCAGAGTCTCAAAGAAGGCTGTAAACCATCATTTAGTTGATGTATTTGTGCATTTATTGTGATACAAGGTTTGAAAAGACTGGAATATTATCCTGCAGTTGTACTCAAAAGCACCAAAATCTGTAATCCATAAATGTTTTCTTGTTACAAAGCCCATCTTACCAGATTCAATAGTCTGTAAAAATAGACATGAAAAATAATGGGGAGTTTGGGTGGATAGACAACAAATCAAAACAGAAAGCTGGACCCTGCAAGGCATATAATTGCCATATGAGAAAGTCCTAGGTTTGCATAATTAGCTTTTTGGTTTGGTTTATTATTTAATTATTTTTATTGCCTGATCTTGGATGAATTCTAAGAGTGTTTAGTGCCTTCAGATGCTTAGGGCCTTTAAATTCTTCCTGGTTTTGTTTTGAACTGGAAGCTTTTATTTCATGCTATTATAATAAAGGTCAATTTCTAATAGATTGAGTCAGACTTAAAAAAGATGATTCACCAAAAGAAAAAAATTAAATTACCAAAAATTGTTAACTCCTATTTTAGGAATACATTTAATTATCATTTTATCAGTTTCAAGTACTGACTCAACAGTCCCTCTGGTTGCAGTATTAATTACCTTTCTGAATAATCTAATCAATAGAAGGTAATTAATTAGAAAATCATAAGTTCCTTTCATTTTCATCCTCTAGTTCACTTCATATGTTACAAAACGTTCAAACAGGGTATTATCTCATCTGTCATTCCTTCTCCCCCTTAGTTTTCCAAGTTCTATGTGTTTATTCTTTCAATGTAACTTAACAATCTTGCAGGTTTTATACACTGATTCTGTTCCTGAGGATGCCCTTCCTGGCAAGCTGATAATGCAGGTGTCTGCTACAGATGCTGATATTCGTTCTAATGCAGAAATTACTTACACACTGCATGGCACAGGAGCAGAAAAATTTGTAATCACTCCAGACACAGGTAATTATACCTTATAAGCCATAACAAATTTAAATCATTGCTTTATTTTGTAAAATGTTTTTCTGCTACATTAAGACATACATAAATGTCAGTGCTTTCTTTCCATTAAGGGTTACTTTATTATATAACTGTTTAAAATATGAGTTTCTGATACTCATAAATGCCAATAAGTACACACAAATACTAATAATATATTGCATAGAAGTCAGGGAGAAGGCAAGTATTTTAATATATGAGGAGCTAAACAGTGATTTCCACTCAGCCAGGAGTTTCCATGCTGAAGTGTTTGGAATAAAAATGTGCTATAAATTTTGTACTTTTTATATTCATTGCAGTAGGAGCAACAGTGGTTTATGTCTGAAAATATCAGCTTCACTTTGCCATCATTGGGTTTGGCATATTAAATGGCATGAGGTTAGATGGGGCATCAATTTTAGAGGCTCTTTTTGGTGTTTACTATAGAAAGGAAAGTTGATGGCTGAAAGTTGACACCAAAAGAGCCTCTAGTTTTATTGGCAGTGTTATATAAATTGAGATTAACCTTTAAGTTGCCTGAATTTGATTTTCATGGCATTTGTGCCTTACGGCTTATAATATAGGTCAAAGCTAATGCCAAAATTCTGGCCTCTCCAGGCTGCAATAGACAAGAAGTAGGAATGAAGTAGTAAATAATGTAGAAGAACTTCTGTTGTTTCTTTTTGATTTTTCTTTGAATGTTACCTGTGTGCTGTGCTATCTTGTCATTAAATAAATTAAGAATTGGTGGGACTAGAGTATTCATAAACAATATTTCAGAGTCCTTTTTAATTAAAAGGAGAAAATGGCTACATAGAATCATAGAATGTTAGGGGTTGGAAGGGACCTAGAAGATCATCTAGTCCAACCCCCCCTGCCAGAGCAGGATCACCTAGACCAAGTCACACAGGAAAGCATCTAGGCAGGTCTTGAATGTCTTCAGAGAGGAGACAAGTTGTCTGTCATGTTTTCTGTCACATAGAAAAGAAAGTGTAGAACACGGTGGGTTAGATTTCTAGAGGTTTGTCTGTAGCAGCAAGTTACATTTGATAGTGTGAATAGCTCTGTTTATTCATTGGAAGAGGAGGAGAGTCAGGTCAATAGCTGTGGAAGGAACACAGCTAAATAGCCAAGGAAAACCGTATGTGGATTTTGCCTTCTATTTTGCTAAATCCAGAGTTTCAAGATTTCAATTTTTTGTTTGTTGGTTTGGGTTTTTTTACACTAAAATACACTGTGCATATATACACATTCTCTCTGCACTGTCAGGTAGTTTTACTATAGCTAATTTCTATTTCAGAGGCGTTTGAAAAGGAAGGCAAAGGATTTCAGTATTTAACCTTTGGAAGCTGAAGACAGGCCACTGACATACTTCACCCAAAGTGGAGCTCATTAGTCCAGTACTGGCTGTTGACTTAGCCACTGATGAAATTACTGTCAAAAAGAAAACTGTTGTTTATTTTTTCGCAGTACAAAGATTTTGAAGGAAAATGTGGCAGGGGTACTTAAGTATCACAACTTGCATCAACTCACTTATGTTATTCTGTTTATAGGTGAGCTGAAAACCTTAATGCCACTTGATCGTGAGCAGCAAGCAGTTTATTACCTTCTAGTGAAAGCCACAGATGGAGGAGGAAGATTCTGCCAAGCTAATGTTATTCTGACCCTAGAAGATGTGAATGATAATGCCCCAGAGTTTACAGCTGATCCTTACTCCATTACAGTATTTGAAAATACAGAGCCTAAGACACTTTTGACAAGAGTGCAGGCTACAGATGCAGATACAGGTATGCATTCTTTGACTGATCCTTTTGTTGTGGTCTCAAAGTTACATTAATGCTTATGTAGTCTTATCCTGAGAGGTGTTAAGTCTTTCAGTAGAACTGACATGTTCAATACCACTCAGGATTAGAATCCTGAAATATAGGTCTACTAAATATATAGGTCTACTAAACCATGTTAACACCTGCCTTCCATGTGTGAATAGCTTGGAAGACATCCCTTCTGTGTCTGCAAAAAAAATGAAGAGGGCATAGGAGAGAAATACAGTGTATTTTTAGTGTGATAAGCTAATAAATTGTGATAGGTTACTTTCATCCTCTTACTCCTGGTTTAAGTAAAAGGACTAACAAGCCATGTCTGTTTATGCAAAGGTGCATTCCTAGCTGGTTTGGGTTGTTGTTTTGCATCTGTGCTGCTTGGGCCACCATCAATGACCATACCATAAAGACAATCCTGATCAATTATAGCTTTCTGTATATACTACCCTGTTGAGATTTTTGCTATCTTTTTATCTTCACTGTAAGTGAACATGCACTGAAAATGACATTAGAAAGTGTTTGTTCTTAAGCTTTGTTATAAGGAATAAGCAAGGGAAAAAACCTTATGGGTGTTCTGTTTGTTTTCTACAGAAAAGTTGACAAATTATGTTCCTGTTAATTTTGGGACACAGTTCTTAAATAAACTTTATTTGATGTAGCCTAACTCTCCCATATCCTCCTGTGTTATTTATAACTGTGCTAAGCAGATGCTGATGTTCCAAAGTTATAATTAGACTTATATTACTAATCATGTCACATTAGCTAGTAGCATGACTGCAGCAGAACCATGCTTCATGATTTTTGTGTGGCAGAAAATATCTGTGATGAAGTGATAGCTTAATTTGTTTAATCAGATTACATCTTTTTGGAAATCATTCTGTCCTTCACAAACACCTTTAGCATGCTGAAATTTACTTAATATTTAGCATGCATCTTTTATGTTTATAACTATCAGATCTGTTCTTATGTTGGGGTATTTTAACATCTGCTTCATACTCTTCAATTGTTTTCAAAATGCAGGGATGAACCGTAAAGTCCATTATTCACTGGTGAACTCTGCAGAGGGCCAGTTTTCTATTGATGAATTCTCTGGAATCATTCGTTTGGAGAAGCCTTTGGATCGGGAATTACAGGCTGTGTACACTCTGACTTTGAAAGCTACAGATGAAGGTTTACCTAGAAGACTGTCTTCAACAAGTAGTCTTATAGTTTCTGTTTTGGATATAAATGATAATCCACCTGTATTTGAGCAAAGGGAATATAGTGCAAGTGTATCAGAGGACACTTTGGTTGGAACTGAAATTCTCCAGATCTATGCTGCAAGCAGAGATATTGAAGCCAATGCTGAAATCACATATTCAATAGTCAGTGGGAATGAACATGGAAAATTCAGCATCGATTCAACAACAGGTAAGAGGTTACAACTGTGAATATTTTAGGCTAACCAAGCACAGATCTATACCATGTTCTACAGTAATTCAACCAAATAGGTTATGTATAATCTGTAAACATCATCCTGGCTGTAAGGCCAGTGCTATTGTCTGTTCAGCCATTTCTCCAGCATGCTTACATGAGGACTGCAGTAGAATGTAGAATAGGAACTTTATTTGTTGGTACTATTTATTGTTATTTGGGTTAGATTGGAATGTTCTACATCCTGGACACTGAGTCTTTTGTGGTAATGGCAGCAACTTCTCACCTTTTTATTTTTATGTGCAAAGCCTGATCATTTCACTGTGTAGCTCCAGCTTTAAGGTGACAAATCAAACCTGAAAAAAATGAGTTTTTGTCAGACCAAACTCAAAAGTTACAATATATATAATACTACTTTAATAACAGTTTGTGTGAGGTGTTTATAGGTTTTTCTTTGTTTTTGTTTTCATTCCTAGGGGCTATTTTTATCATTGAGAACTTGGATTATGAAAGTTCTCATGAATATTACCTGACAGTGGAAGCCACAGATGGAGGCACACCTTCATTAAGTGATGTTGTAACTGTGAATATTAATGTAACAGATATCAATGACAATACTCCAGTGTTTAGCCAAGACACTTACACTGCAGTAATCAGTGAAGATGCTCTGCTTGAACAATCAGTCATTACAGTATGTGTTGTTGTTTGCTGGTTGTTGTTGTTTGGGATTTTTTATTGCTTTTTTGTTTTGTTTTGTTGTGTGTGTGTGATTTTTTGTGTTTGGTTTTAGGGGTTGTTTTGGGGGGGTTGGGGTTTTTTTGGTTGTTTTGGGGAGTGTGTTTTTGTTTGCTTGCTTGCTTTATTGTGTTTTGTTCTCATTTTGCTTGGGTTTTTTTTCCTGTGAAATACTGCTATGACAATCGGTTTCATTCTTGAGGAGTAAATACTAATTTGAAGATGGACATAAATTGATAGATTAGTTTGCCATTGAGTGAATTGAAAGTTTATTTTTAAAAAGTTTCAGAAACAGGGACTTGAGATGCTGTGGAAAAGTAGGTGATACTTTGTGATCTGTTTGTGTTCTCCTTATGAGACCATGACATAATTTTATAGAAGAAATTTAGGAAATTAACTGATATTGGTACATTCTATTTGGATGGCATTTCTTTTGAGAACTATGAAATGTGTTAGACCAAAACATCTTCAGGGTGAGCTTATCTTAAAGGTCTATTTTGACCTGTTTTAAATGAGACTGTAATGTCCTTTAGGTTATGGCAGATGATGCTGATGGACCTTCAAACAACCACATTCACTACACAATTAGAGATGGCAATCAGGGAAATCCATTTACAATTGACCCAACCAGGGGTGAAATAAAAGTGACTAAACTTCTAGACAGAGAAAAGGTAAGTTTTTGATGCTTTCTGAGCAATTGGGATTAATATAGCTATACGTAATTGATGACCACTTTTTAATTATTTATTTATTATTATATATGTAAATTATCATTTCTTGTTCCAAAATCAATATAGCTGTACTAAAGAGAAAGCATTTATTTATATCACCACTTTTTGGGGGTGTGAAGGAAAAGATTAAATGTATGAAGGCAGGCTTTACTGGGGATTTGCACTAAAATATTTTTTCCTTAAAACAACATGAGTTTGCTACTTCTTGCTCCTTAGTGAATGTTTAATCTTTTTTTTTTTATTATTATTATTTCTTAGATTTCAGGGTATACCTTGACAGTTCAAGCTTCAGATAATGGAAATCCACCTAGAGTTAACACAACCACAGTTAATATTGATGTTTCTGACGTAAATGACAACCCTCCAGTCTTCTCAAAAGGAAACTATAGTGTTATCATCCAGGTAAATACAGATATTGAGGTGGTCAAGTCAATGCTATTATTGGAGTGTTATTTTGTGACTGGAAAAAATGTGCAAATTTTGGTAAACCTAATGCTTCAGTTTTATTTTTCTGTATTTTTAATTATTTAAGAATATCAGTAAGACTGCTTCTCAAATAACTGTTAAGGGTTACAAAGTTCACACACTGTGCAGTCTATTTAGAAACTTGCATTACAAGTTGAGCACATTCTTTTTTCATGTATGTCATGTGGAGGTACATGTATCATAAATTGCATTTATGTTTATACCATCTTTACTATTATAAAGATAGGTCAAACTACATCATAATTTCACTGTTTCTTTTCAATTTTAGAGTTACTGCTTAGAAAATGATTATTTTAGGTACCTGTTACTTGTGAAGAGTTGTGCACTGTAATACACAAAGAGTTCCTATTGGCCTCCTCTGGGATCAGGAGCAGGAATAGTATTTCATATTGCCACATACCAATCCTTTGACTAATTTTGCAAATACTTAGGATGGTGGAAATGAGCCAGATTCTCAAAATGCTAAAGCAAAGATGGCAGAGTACTTATCTTCCTTAGCCCAGTGGAGGGTAAATGGAAGGGAACAAAAGAATTGTATTAAGGCCTTCATAGCAGTAACACAGGTGAGCTCAAACCCTTGGGTCCTTTTGATGGTGCCTGGCCTTGTACAATAGATAAATGGGGATCAGCAGCATTATCTTATGCAATGTGCCACCCCAACGTGCCACTTCTATCTAGTTGAAACCATGTAAATTAGTAGAAGTAGCTTTTCCAAAAGAGGACAAAGTGAGTCATCTCTACCCAACATACACAGATTATTATTAAGATGTCCTGGATCTTTCTTTGTTTTTTAAAGCTACAGAATGCTCCACAGTCCATTTGTGTGCTGTTAAAGGCATTTTACTTTCCCCAGTTGCAGTCTTTCTTGATATGAATGTTAATTAATGCATCTTCCAAAACTATAATGTCTGTAATGCTTCCCTTACTCAATTAAAAAGGAAGACCATGTGTTTTATAGTTCACTCATATCAGCCTGTCCCAGGGTGAGGGATTTACAGCAGAGAAGAAGCTGTAGGAGTTGCCAAAGAATGCTGGTGTGCATTTCCTGATATATATTGGAGATGGACATATTTGGACACAGTTAGAAATGTGCTTAGGTATTATGAAAATCAAATTACATTAGATGTCCAAATGTAAATATTTGTATTTTTAAATTATGTTGCAGGTCTTTTTAAAAAAAACAAAAACAAAAACAAAACTTCACCTGCAACATTTGATAACTAATTTGACTTACTCTTTCAAGAACAAAGGGTATGCTTGTTATTAGGAATTTTAACAATTGTGAAAGGACAGCATTTTGTTACTGGTTTACTTCACAATAACACTTCTACTTTTTTTTTCCTCATTTAAAATGTGTGTGTATATATATATATAAAAATTTGGTTATTACAGATCAAATATTCTAGGAGAGTTGTTACAAGTGTTAGATAAGGGGGTGGGTGTGTGTGTGTGTGGGTGTGTGTGTGTGTGTGTAACCAAGTGAAGTGTCTGTAAAACCTCAGTCATCCACATGATGCAAGCTTGAAGGGATTTTATGATGTGTATTTTTAAATCTGGTTTTCCCATTTTAACCAGAATGTGGATGTAGCAACCACAACTGTAGTGAGAACATTAATTAGAGACACAAGAGTTCAGATGCAGGAGTGTGTTTTTCTAGTCCTCCCAACAAAGGCATTGAATTATTCTTAACAGGTGTTTTAGCTAAATTTGAAATTTTTGATGACCTGGTAATTAATCTACAGTGATCTTAATTCAGACCAAAAGTGGATAGTGTTAAATCTCAAGGCTGAACTACTTTTAATAATACAAGTTAAAAAAAAAAAGTTTAAAAATGTACTGCCTTTCTCCATTCAGTGTTTTCATCATTGTTGTATTTTTCTTTAAAATGGTATTGTCATTCTGGTTTCTCATATACTGATTAAGTGGTTTGACAGTAACATGAGTTTCTGGTGGGTTTTTTTTCCTGTGGTGAGAAAGAAATCAACATCAGGCTATACCCTCAAATATAACAAAAACAAATTGTATTGTGCCTTTTTAGGAAAATAAGCCTATTGGATTTAGTGTGCTACAGCTCGTGGTGACAGACAAGGATTCTTCTTACAATGGCCCTCCTTTTCTCTTTACCATCCTGAGTGGAAATGAAGAAAACACTTTTCAGATGAACCAGCAGGGAGTACTGACAACAGCTGCTGCACTGAATCGCAAAGTGAAGGATCACTATTTACTTCATGTTAAGGTAGGATGTGCTACCTCCAGCTGGTCTGTATTATTACTATAAGTATTCTATTAATTTTTCCCACTCATGCCCAACCCACCACTTTTTCCTGCTTATCCCTTGTACTTCTGTTACAAGATCCTGGTGTGCCAAGTAGCTGAGGCATGTCCCTTGAGGTAACATCTTTAGAGACTGTCTGTTGTTCAAAAAGAAATCTACAAAGGTGTAGCAGCTTAATTAAAGTCACAGTAAGGGTGCAGAGTAAGTGAAATGTTAACTAGGTGAGTGGTCTTGGTAAGCCTTCTGCCTTTCATGTGAGCTGCTGGAAAAGCCAGGAGAGGACAGGTCCCTTGAGCTACCTACCTAGTGGCTGTAGACTGTCTCTTACCACTATCACTTTGACCCTCAAAGCTGTGAGCTGAACTACTGTCATGCAATGGAAACAGAGATATTGAAAGTTGCACATCAAGGCAGTGCTGAATTTTTTTTTTTTTCCAGTGGCAACTGAAAACATCCCTCTTTAGGTTTGGAAAATGAAATCAGGAGCATTGTCTAGCATTAAAACTTGCAGTGCACTACTTGGAAGTCTCAGGATCTTGCAGTGAAACACACAGCATAAAACTCAAATTATAGCTTTTTGATGTCATTTGTATGCATACTTTTGCCATTGTTATGCAAAAAGATTGGTCCGTGTCCAGAAATCCAGGTTACATTAACAGAGCTAAATTCTCCAAAATACTTTCTCGTATTATAATGTAAGAAAACTTCAAATAATATTTTTTTTAATCCTTTTAAATTTAGTTATAAATGGAGCAGCTCTGAAAAGGGGGCTTAAAATTGATAGGCTAAAAATAGCTGGCCTTAATTCTTAAACTTCAGTTACAGATTTATGTTTTATGAAAAATTCTTCTATATTTTTACATTATTTTTTTAATGTCCACATTTTTTTTTAATATCCACATTATTCTCATACATAATATTGAAGACAAATTCTGAGTAACTATGCACTTGTGGTTTTAGAGCAGTACTGTCTACATCAGTGTATAATGATTTCTGTCCACAATGGGATAATAATCATGATGTATTTATAGTCTATCTCATTTCTTTGGGGAAGGAAAAAAATTCCCACTGATATAGTCATTTGCTGCTTGAGTCACTAAAACATGTTATCAGGAGACAGTATAAGCACCAGTATAAATTTAAATGTAGGTTAGTTTAGGGTTTGAGAAATGAGATTAAAAAGGGAGCAGAGAAGTTTATAATTTCTCTGTAAGTCCTTCTTTTTCTCAGTAGAGATCCACTTAATAGTGGTGGGACAGATTAACCTTCAGGGGACTTCAGCCAAGGCTCTTTTGGCTTTCCTAGGCTGCTTGAGTCTGAAACAGCAGGGGAGCTGGGCTTTGTCACACTTGCCTAATAGGCTTTCCAAGCTCTGTACCAATTCCCCAAAGTCACCTTTCTGTTTAGGGAAGAAGAACCAGCACAGTTTTTCATGTATAAGCAATCAGAGTATGCTTTATATTTAGTCTAAGCAGTAACTAACATATTTTGCTTCTAGGACAAATTCATAGGAATGCATGCACAGGCAATGATGTCTGTTCTGTGTGGACTGTTACATTGTCTTGATGACATTTGATGATTTAGCTGCATCTTTGGCTTTTCCTAACATGCCTGCCTTTTCTTAAGTGTGAGGTACTAGTCTAACACCTTCCTCTGGGTGGAATCATGCAATCCTTTCATTTTCAAGCCACTTTGTAGGCTGCAGGGTGCTTGTAAACAGCCCATCTATATTTCAGCTATCTTCTCTTTAGCACAACTTGAAAAGTGCCACCTTTTTTTTTTTTTTTCCCCTAGGTAATGAATAATCCCTAATTTCATGTTACATAGTAGATAACAAGTGTCTTCAAAATTATGTACTCATTTAGAACAAAGGCTGCTCAGAGATTGTAAATCATTAAAGCAGACTATACTAATGTGCATTTTTTTGTATGCATGTTTTATCCATGTACTACCCAATCTCAGTATTTTGGATCTAATACCTTGATTTACAAGGTCCCTGCCTGCATTCTGAACTATGTCACTGGCTTTTAATTGCCATTTGTCATCTTATACTATGGTAGGTTTTTTTTAAATAGACACAAGTGCTGAAATTTTCTGGTATCTCCTCCTTAGTGAGTGAGTCACTGTACGTTATTATGAAGGTATTTAAGGCTAAAACTAACATTTCCTTATCACAAGACTTCAGTTCCAATGATATACACTAAAATAGATACCTGACTTCTGTGGAAGAAATCTTCCTCTGTCAATTTAAAAGAAAAACTTTCCTGTTTTTCTGTTGGGAAGTGTCTTCTCAACTTTACAGTTTTATTTGCACTTTCATCTTGCAGCTCACAAGTTAATGACTGTGAATGATCTTTTTATACTTGTTTTTGTTTTTTTAAGTGACCTTCAGTGGTGTGCTTTTCAGTATTGACAGCTTTCACCTTAGCTGCTTTCTGAATGGATCGCTTAGGCAAAGGTCATCTTATATTACAGGCATACTTTAGTTGAAAAAAAAAAAAAAAATGAAAGCAGCAAAACAAAAAACCACCTCACATACCCCCTGCAACTATAAAGCTACTTATCATAAGCCTTTGTTTACTTTACTTTTGTAGTTTTAATAGAAATAAGGATTTCTTTTTTTTTTTTTCCTAAAAGCAAACTACATGTGCATGCCTCTCACATTTTCTTTCCCTGTCTCCAAAGGAAATAGATTATCCATTACAAATGTCTCACAGCATTAGTGTGTGAAATCTTCAGCTATGAGTCATACAGTCCTTTGTGCCACACTCTGAAAGTCTTTAGTTTAAAACCACAGCAGATTTTTAAATATCTGCTCTATTGAAAAATCACTTCTCCTGGGGCTCTTCTTTCCTTCTTGCTGTCCTTTTGTAATAGTTTTGCTTGCCTGTTTGTCTTAAGCCCTTTGTTGTTTCCCTTGGACATTTCTCTTGGAGCTAACTGCCTGCCTTGTCTTGTTTCCAGGCAGAAATTTAGGCAAAACAAAACTTTGCCAACTTGAGCTCTCTCTCTCTCTCTCTCTCTCTCTCTCTCTCTCTCTCTGTCTCTATCTCTTTCTTTCTCTCTCCTTATTTATGTTTGGGTAACTAGAGGGCAGGTTTCTAGCCATGCCTATCTTATGGAGCTAATGGATGAAGACATGTAGTTCTGAGAGACATGCATTACCTTTTTAAAATGCTACAATTTGCATGTCCAGAGATAATTTTCTGGACTTTTTCTTCTTTTGCTTAAATTTGTACAAAAAAATTAAAAGCAACTTCACTGCATAGATCTTCAAAGTATACCAGCTACCTGTAGTCACTGTAAAACTGATGTTAAATCTTTTAAACAATACAGGATAACTTCTACCTTCTGAGCCCTCTGTATCCCCTCTGTCCCTTCACATCTCTTCCAGTTCTTTCATCTCACTTTCAGTAACTGGGAAAGCACTCTGGGAAAAAGGTAGAGAGGAAACAAGAACTGAGAAATAGAGAGAGACCAAGGGAAAGGTCTTTTCACTGCTCTGTTTGCCTGCTCTTCATACAGCAACAGCACATGCTTTTGTCAAAAAGCATTTGGTGTTTAAAAAGACTTTAAAATTGAATTAGGCTGATTCTGTTAAAAGATAATTTAATTGTCTGAAACAGTCACAGGTGTTTTTTGTTTTGTTTAGTTTTTCCATCTCTGTGATCACAAATCATGAAAGGCAATATAATTAATTGGAATTTTCTACGTGTATTGTTTTCCTTTGGCAGTACTTTTTGGCATACTGCACTTAGATTGTCTTCAAGACACCCTCTTAAGAACTATGGTAACATGTTGTAAATTTCTAGTGCATGACTCATTTTAAGTTTATAATGTGTTTCCATTCTTGAAATAATAAAGCTTCAAGCACCACCTGCTGTCTGAAACCATCTACTGTATATTTCCTCTCTGTTTGCTAGAAATGTTAGTGTTTTCCTGACATTTCCCAGTTTTAAAAGCATTTTAATTTTGGAAGAATTGAAAATGTTTGTGTGTGCCTGCTTTTATAAACTTTTTAAATTTTCAGTCTTAGCTTTTATGTCAGGATCTGTGTTATTAAATTTACATAAAGTATTTTCCTGCAGAAACCTTTTTTTGGGGGAGGGGGTAGAAAAATACAACTCTAATGTATAAAGCACATCTGAAGTTGAGATTAAGCAAAAATTTAACTCTGTCCTCATTTTCCTTCAGGTGGCAGATAATGGAAAACCACCATTGTCGTCTTTGACTTATATTGATATTAGAGTTATTGAGGAAAGCATTTATTCTCCAGCCATACTGCCTCTAGAAATCTTTATCACAGCCTTTGGAGAAGAATATTCAGGTGGTGTCATTGGAAAAATTCACGCTACAGATCAAGATGTTTATGATACTTTGACATACAGTCTGGACCCTAAAATGGAATCCTTGTTCTCAGTTTCCAGTACTGGTGGCAAACTAATAGCACATAAAAGGTTAGACATAGGACAGTACCTCCTAAATGTCACTGTCACAGATGGAAAATTCACAACTGCAGCTGATATTACTGTACACATCAGACAAATCACCCAAGATATCCTAAATCACAGTGTTGCCATACGGTTTGCAAACCTTGCCCCTGAAGAATTCATTGGGGATTACTGGCGCAATTTCCAGAGGGCATTAAGAAACATCTTGGGTGTGCGGAGAAATGATATCCAGATCATCAGTTTGCAGCCTTCTGATCCTCCTTCAAACCTCGATGTCCTCCTGAATATTGAAAAGTCTGGTGGCTCTCAGCACCCAATGAGGATTCTGCTCCACAAGATAAACTCTTCTGTGCCTGACCTAGAGGAGATCTTAGGTGTTCGGATAATCAGTGTTTTCCATAAGCTTTGCACAGGCCTAGATTGTCCTCTCAAATACTGTGAAGAAAAAGTAACAGTGGATGAGAATGTCATGTCAACTCACAGCACAGCAAGGTTGAGTTTTGTCACTCCTCGTCATCACAGAACAGCAGTTTGTCTTTGCAAAGGTAAGAAAAGCAGTAAGGAAAACCATATCCTTAAAGAGATTGTTCTGGTTTGGAACAGTCATAGTCCACAGGGGAAAGTTTAGAGTACAGGGCAAGATTAAGGATGGCCTGTAACCTTCACTGCAACATTGAACTATGTTGTTCAGAGCAAGGAGTAAGTCGTTCTTGTCTTATTACCTCCTTTTAGGAGTTTACATAATATAAGGTTATGGGAGGGGTTATCTTTTTTTATAGTTACACCTTCATTTTCCATTTTATGGAAAAAAAACCCTTTAGTGTTGCCTATTTTAAATTGCCATCTATTATCAGACTTCTATGCACGAAGGTAAGTTCTTGCAAAGTACCTGAATGCTGCCTCATTTCTGCTTGGAGGAGTAGCCCATGCAGCTTCCAAACTTGTCTGGGAATGAGGGTTGAACTGGCAAATGAACATTCATTACGATATGTATGAGAATACAGATTTAGAAGAAAATATTCATTTGTCTTTAGCTCTGAGGAAAACAACATTGCTTTTTAAAATCATTATTTAATATTGCTTGGTGAACTTGCACATCTTAAGTAAATATTTAGAGCATGTTCCTTTTCTGTCTCATTCTCCTGATTCTCTACAACCCATTCTGTCCATTCTTAATATCTACATGTTTTTTGTGGTTTATGATAGGTAAACCTTAAACCATGACACCAGTTCCCAAATTTTACCAGCTGCATTGTTTACATAATCAAGAAAACTATGAGAACCACCTACTACACTACTATATATGCCTTTTGTCTAGTCTGTGCCAGTCATGTCTCATAAATGTTACTTCATTTCCTTGTCTGAATATTTTTGGGTTGCTACTGTACTTGTGTCCCTTTAAAAAAAAAAAAAATACTGTTACAACCCACAGCAGAGAAATAATGTATTTTGTTTTACAGAAGGGAAATGCCCCCTGGTGAATAGTGTGTGTGAAGGAAACCCATGCCCTGAAGGTACTGAATGTTTAGGAGATCCAAAAGAAGGAAAATACACCTGTGTTTGCCAAGACAGCAAAGCTGGACAGTGTCCTGGTAAGAAATTAACTCTAAAAATCTCTTCATAAAGCCATATTACTTCCCAAAAATAAATTTGATTCCAGTCCTTTGTTAACACATATATGCTTTTCTGTATTCCTTAGCATCCACTGGCTCTGCTGTGACATTTACTGGGAGCAGCTACGTGAAATATCGTCTCATGGAAAATGAGAACAAAGAGGAAATGAAGCTGACAATGAGACTCAGAACATACTCTGCTCATGCAGTAGTTATGTATGCTCGAGGAACAGACTACAGTATCTTAGAGGTATAGTAAAATCTCCTAGTGCATATCTCTTCCTCTTTTCCTCTTACTCTCTTCTTGCTATTTTTTATGTAACAATAAAAGATCAAATCATAATACCTCTGTAGAATTGTGATTCAACACTGCCTTCAGAGTGGAGCATGTTATACATCTAGATAACAAACTGGACAGATTTTTTAATTGTGTAAAAGGAATTGTTTTTCCTTGATGCTTTAAAAATAAAGCAACAACAAAAAAACCCTTTGAATTATCTATTTGACATAGCAATTTTATATTTTATTTGCTCATAATACTCGTGAAGTCCATACAGAAAGTCACTTAAAGCACAAAATTAAAGGTCTTGAAGTACTGTAATCTTTTGATGATGATCTGTGACTTACTTGAGGAAAAAAAAATACAAACCATATATTTTAATTAAAAGAATCCTAGTGAATGAATTGCAATCATAATGACTGGAAATACAGTGTTACTCTGACTGGAAATATATTGTTATTAAACTGCCTTTTATGATGACCAACATCATCCTGTCTCTCCAGCAAACATAAACTTTTATAGGCATCAATATTTTATATCTTTAAGTGTGCAGACCATTTGTTAATATTATGTCTTTCCTCTGTAGATTCACCATGGAAGGCTACAGTATAAATTTGATTGTGGAAGTGGACCTGGAATTGTGTCTGTTCAGAGCATTCAGGTTAATGATGGCCAGTGGCATTCAGTATCTCTGGAAGTGGATGGAAATTATGCACGACTTGTTCTGGATAGGGTGCATACTGCATCTGGTACTGCTCCTGGTACACTTAGGACACTAAACCTAGATAATAATGTGTTTTTTGGTGGACATATTCGTCAGCAAGGTGCAAGACATGGTAGAAGTCCTCAGGTTACCAATGGTTTCAGAGGCTGTATGGATTCTATAGTGCTTAATGGACAAGAGCTGCCTCTAAACAGTAAGCCACGAAATTATGCACACATGGAAGAATCTGTAGATGTGACTCCTGGATGCTTGCTGACTACCACAGAGGGTTGCTCAAGCAGCCCATGTCAGAATGGAGGCATCTGCAATGCACTGTCAAATGGAGGTAAGCTGTGCTATATTCTTCTGATGTTAGTTTTCAAAACTGTTTTTCTGCTTACACATATTAAAGGACAAAACAACTTTGTGAATAATTGTTGCTTTCCCAGAGTTGTGGAAGGATGGTTGTTGAGCAGGTAGGACAGCTGTGTCTGCCTTGTGTTCTACACTCAGTTCCTTGGAGTATGAGGTAGATAAAAGTCCATCAGACAAAGTATGGATTTAATCTTTAGTCTTAACACCTGAGGTCCATCCTCTTAACTGCCTATTTTAGAGTCTTCCTTTAAAAAATCTGGAATAATTGTTAAAAGCTTGAGTTTCACAAAAGAAATTGAAGTTATCCTTCAATCACATTCAAGAAAAACCTTTCTTAAATCTTCTGATAAAATATTTCTGTTTCTTCCCACCCCCTCTCTCTATGAACAGGTAGATGAACAGGGAGAAAATTCTTAGACCCATAGGTAGGCAGAGAGGATTTTATCTTAAATCCAGTAAAGCCATATGAGCCTTTCAAAAAGACTATATTTTATTTCAGGTTACTACTGCAAGTGTGCACCTTTGTTTATGGGAACTCACTGCGATGTAAGTGTCAACCCCTGTGCTTCCAACCCCTGCCTTTATGGTGGTACTTGCATCCCTGTCAGTGATGATTTTATCTGCCAGTGCCGAGGACAGTACACAGGCCAAAGGTATGTTTATATGGTTTATTGTACTAATGAACCCTGTAGAGAATAGGCTATAAATGTAACACTTTGTTTTGTTGTTTGTTTTGGGGTTTTTTTATCTGTTGCCTATTAAAAGCTCAGACTTTGAAACCCACTGGGGTTAGTTAAGTTAGTGCCAGTCCCTGTGTTACAGCCCTGAATCCCATACTGTATACAAGCAGTAAGGTGATGGTTCATTCATGCTTTTTGATTGTTTTTTTTCTCTGCTTTGCAGGTGCCAGCTGGGTCCATATTGCAAAGACAATCCTTGCAAAAACAGTGGCAAGTGTATTGACAGTTTGGATGGACCTGTTTGTGAGTGTGAAGCAGGCTTTCGTGGAGAAAGGTAGGTAGTGTTACACACATACTGCATGTTCAACTGTATTGCTTAACAGTTCAAACTGTTGGAATGTTGATAAAATAGCAAATTGCCTGTATATTAAATACATCTACAGTTACTGAGAACAAGGAGGCTACAACAAAGACTGAGGTAAACTAACCATCATTTCTTTGCTCTGCTTCTGGTAGGTGCCTGTCTGATGTTGACGAATGCATAGAAAACCCGTGTCTTAACGGTGCCCTGTGTGAGAATACTTACGGTTCATATCATTGCAACTGTAGCCGTGGATTTGGAGGCAAACATTGCACAGACATTGTTCTTAACAAATATGTTTCTACATCTTGGAACATCAGCTTAGCCGAAGTGATTGGGATTATTGTTTTCATCGCAGGAATATTCTTGTTAGTTGTGATTTTTGTTGTTTGCCGCAAAGTTATCAGTAGAAAGAAGAAGCACCAGCCAGAACCTGAAGACAAGCAACTGGGAGCTACGACAGCTTTCCTGCAAAGACCTTATTTTGATGCAAAATTGAATAAGAACATCTATTCTGACATCCCACCACAGGTTCCTGTTCGTCCCATTTCATACACTCCAAGCATTCCAAGTGATTCCAGGAACAATCTTGACAGGAATTCTTTTGAGGGGTCTACTATCCCCGAGCACCCAGAGTTTAGCACTTTTAACCCCGACTCTGTACACGGTCACCGGAAAGCTGTAGCTGTTTGCAGTGTAGCACCAAATTTGCCACCTCCACCTCCCTCCAACTCTCCTTCAGACAGCGACTCAATACAGAAACCCAGCTGGGATTTTGACTATGACAGTAAGAAATGTTCTTATTTTATTACTTTCCTGTTCAAGGCGTGAACTGGTACAATTTTAATGAGCGTGAAGTCTCTGTCTACATCTGTTAGGAAGGCATTATGACTTTACTGGGTTTTGAGTCTAATTGAGCTTCATGCTCTGTTAAGTTTTGTAAAAATGTGTAGATCTCAGCCTTAAATTTTATTGACTCTTTAATATCTATTAATCACCTCACCTAAAACTTTTTTCTTTCAGCTAAAGTAGTAGATCTTGACCCCTGCCTTTCAAAAAAGCCTCTGGATGAAAAGAACTCCCATCCTTATAGTGCTAGAGAAAGCATGTCTGAGGTCCAGTCTCTCAGCTCCTTCCAGTCTGAATCATGTGATGACAATGGTAAGTAAAATACAACTGTTTTGTAATGCCACTTACATTCATTTGTTCTGTCTTTGCATCTATATATCTAAAGTATAATAGGACTTACATATATCAAATATATATTAAATAATAACTTATTTAATATATAGCTGTATTTTCCTATGTTAATACCCAGATATGTTAATTTCTTTAAAATATTTTGCCTATCTTACACCTCGTGTTAATTATATTGCCTTGAGATTATGTATAATCATTCTGATGTGAGAATATCAACAGTGAAAATGCAGAACAAGGTGTTCAGAGCCTTGTCTGTAATAGCTGTTAAAGTGAGAAACTCTTCTAGGAAATCATTAGTTATCACCTTACACAAGAATACAGTGAATTTTTTTAAATGGCCTCTGTACAAGTATAGCTTTTGCTTCAACTCTTAGTAAAAAGCTTTCTGGTGTTACAGTTTCATTTGTTTCCTTCTCTTTTTCTTGCTGCCACCTCAGCTCCCATATGGATCAGATCAGTTCTGAGTGAGAGCAGAGTATAAGGGACTGCTTGTAAGTTTGATTACTTTAGTTATGAAGGAAGCTGCACAAAAGGGATTTTGTTATAGTAGAACAGTATATTTGGCTTTCACCATGATTAAAATGAATTCATTTTTAAAAAATCATACATTGAAAAAGGCCAATCTAAAAATAAAAATATAAATACTTTGATCACAACTCCAGTCCACCAAAATAGAAAGAGCATACCTATTTGCAGGTTTAATTATTATTAATGGGAAGTCTTTTACTTTTCCATTGTGATGACAGATGCTTTTACAGTTTATATGAATGCATCTATGTACTCCAGAAACATTTCAGACTGATTGGACAAAGCCACAGTTGTCTCATAACTGAATTTCACAAACTTGATGTGCTTTGACTTTTTACTCCAATTTCTACTTTTGTCTTTGTATGATAAAAAGAATTTAAATTCCTTTAGTTTAGAAATAAAGAACATTCTGCTTCTGAACAAAGTAGTATAATTTGCTCATAACAGCATGAAAAGAAACATCTATGTTATGATTGGTGAAAGTAAAATTGTATGCTTACAGTATTCATCACTTTATTGGTAGACCTGATAATCAACTTCCAACTTTTTCCCTGTGGTTTAAGTGTTGTGTGGTACGTGTTGTTCTCACCTCCTCTCCATCCCATATTTTTAATATATTCTTGCATTTCTTGTCACATATTGATTACTCATTAATGCATCATTTTAAGAGAAATAGTTGTGGCTTCATAGATATTGTTCCTTCCTTCTTGGTAGATTATTAATTTATTAGTTTGTAATTTAATCCCTGAGCTGTGCAAACAAATTGCATGTCCTTACCTCATCCTACTCTAGAATCCTCCTCTCTTCCAAAAGTATCTTGGGAAGGGGAAGACAAAATCCATTCATTTTGGTTGTTTTTAAATAAGGTCACAACCTGAATTTGGTATTTCTACTGTCATACAGCTGGTAGCAGGCAAGTAGGTCAACAATAGAAGTTTCTAGTAGGTATTTCTCATATTCTAGCAGTTAGTTCAGTGAAAGTTTCCCTCATCTTCTATTGAGGGATGGGGGAAGAGTAGTATGCTGTCTAACAGGGGAAGCTTAATGCTATCTCTGTAATTCACTCCACAGAAGCCTTTAGAGAAGTCTAGTTTATTGCTGTCAACATGAAGTATTATGCACCTCTATGTTCAGGCAACATTTCAGAAGTTCTATCACCACTCAAGCAGCTCTGTGCTTGTGCAGAATTTGCTTCAGGGATCTTTTCCATGTTTATCAAGAATAAAATTCAAATTCAGAGGTGTATTTTATATATATATATATGTGCAACTGCTTTCTAGAAAGAGTAAATGTATATGTACACCAATAATCTTGATTTATAAAATAGTAATGAATTGCAGTTTTACAGTGGTTGTCTTGTGTATCTGTATGCTGTTTAAAGTGCTAATAACTATAGGTGTTTTTTTAATTTGCTCCTTTTATGCCTTTTACAAGCTTCCATAGTGACTGTAATACACCTTGTCAATGCTGTTGTTGACTCGGTGGAAAAAGAAGGTATATACATGTTTTCATATTTATTAATGATTTGGCATAATAATACATATTTGTCTTCTAGTAACATAGCCCTAGCAGATGGGAGTTGTAAAATATTTACTTGGACTTCCCAATATGTTTTAGCAAATAATATATTTATATTGTATATCTGTTGATATTTTTATGTGTATGCTGTAGCTTCACTGTGTACAGCTTTCAAAGTGCAATTTCTTGGGAGGGGGGAGGGGGAAAGTATTGATATAAAAAGATCTTGGTTCTTACTCTCTTGAAAACAGTCACATTAAAGCTGAGAGATGGGATTAAAGGCAATTACATACACTATTGTAGCTCGAAAAGCAGCAGCCCCTGCTTCCTTTTGTTCTCCCACCCACATCCATTGGCACCTCATCCATCTGTGCAGGAGTAGCAGTGACACCAGCACTCACAGCCCTGGAGTTCAGATCAGTGTGACTCTAGCAGAGAAAACTTACTTCTAGTATGCATGCACATCCCTGTCAGTTTGAAGCAGTTGTTTGCTACCTAGGTATGTTTGGGTATGTACATACATATGTGTCCATATGTATATATTTGTGGGTGTGTATAGTATGTATTTGGAAGGTAGAAAGATATTAAGTAGACATTTTCAATCAATTTTTTTCTCCTAACCTTTAAGAACTTACCTTCTGGAAAACACAAACTCTCTACAAAATAATAGTAATCAAGGTGTCAAGGAATCTATAGAAATTCTGTCTTTTTTTTTTACTTAATTCTTAAAGTTCCAGTAGTATGCAAGTAATTATATAAATTAAATTAAAATATTTTATGCATTGCAACATATTTGCAGAGAGATTAAAGATGTCCTGCTCAGCTACTTCTTAACACTTTGAAGCTTCTACTCTTAATAAGCATTCCTTCTTTCAAAGCATCTTAGGTAAAGAGTTTTGCTTTTGAGCATCCTCATTGGGGTGCCAGTGTGTGCAGTAGAGGTCCCTGATCAAGCCTTTGGCAAGGTCAAGTTCTGGGACAGATTTTTCCTTTAGTCTCCCCCAGTGGTTCAGTCCAACAGGTATCCTGGATGTAGCCAGTCTCATCCTAGGACAGTTGTAGGCCTGTGTTCTCTGCACTGCTCATCAGGGAAGGTTGCAGCTCTGTGCAAATCAACAAGTGCAAGAGGAAATAGAGCTCCAGTCTAGCAGGTCACCTAGGAAGATGGGTACATCAGGTTATACTTTGTTTTCTATATTTTATGTTAAAGGGTCTTTGCCTTAGAAGAAGAGGACAGGACAAGTATCTCCCCATTTCTTTGTAAAAGTGGTCTAAATCATATGGCTACAGACTGCATATTGGCTTTAGATTTGCACACATTTTCCCAAGAAAAATGTCATCTAACTAGAATAGTGGTTAGAAACTTCTCCTGGAGATAAGGCCAGAGATACCTTAGATGTTTCAGATCTCAAAATGATATCTCCTTTACTGCAGACAGTATTTTTCTTGCCTGGGTTAGGAAACCTTAAAAGAAGGGAAAAAAAATAGAAAAGGAGGAAAACCTCCCCAGGAATCAACCTCTGTCCCTTCAGTCTTTGAAAAGTAGATCAAACTATCAATTCTTATAAGAAGATTCTGCTGTTAGAATAGGCATTGTCCATCCTTACAGGCCTCAATAGCTAACACAGATTTCTGGAGAAAAAAAGGGTTAAACATGTCAGGTAACAGGACAATTGTCTGAGTTGTTGGGTTTGCTGTACAAAGGGTCTCACACTGCCCAGTGTATGAAAGGTAGATACTAAAGGGAGAGCATCTTTGCATGAAATAGTTGAAAGTGTCCTAATAGATGCAGCCCTCTATCAATAAACAAGGAAAGAAAAAAACCAGAGCAAGTCCTATATAGCTCTTTTTAGCAGAAGTCCTATGAGGATTGCAGCAAACTACAGACTGTTTCCACTATCCAGCCATGGCCCAGGTGGGCTGCACGTAACTCAGTAGCTCCTCTACACTTAAGGAGCCAACTGCAGTACTGCTAAGTAAACTGGACAAAAGTAGCATGAACATCATAGTGACAGTCATTGTTTGTCTTGGTTCTGTTTGATTTCTAATTAGAGATGTTTTCTCCTTTTTCTTCCTATTTTGCCACCTAAAGAATCTTTTGCTGTTCCTGACCTCAGCAATTCAAGAGGTGACTTCTGCATGCAGTTCATTGATGTTCACCAAAATATTTCTATTAATACTTGGTTTTAACACAGACTTAACTGTCTGTTGCTTGCTGTGCACTTGTCTGCAGTGATTACTCTTTACTAGATTTGCACCTTATGATTCTGTAATATTTACCTTTTTGATGTTGAGATGAGAAAAAAAAAACCAATTATTTTTCAATGAGATTAGGTTTATATCTAGTTTCCAACAGACAAATACAAACTGAGGAGTTTGTAAGAGAGAATCAAGTTTGGTCATTTGTGCATGATTAAGCTTGATTTTCCTGTTATGTTCTTGTATTTGAATAGGGAGTGTCTTTACTAATTGAGAATTTTATCAGAGATGTGGTAGTTGCTAAAGAGCTAACAGCATTTTGTGAAATTAACTTTACAATTGAATTAGGGGTAAAGTGACTTTAAATAGTCTGGATACTTTACCAATTAAAAATTTCTTGGGTTATATATGTTAAATACATTAAGAAAAACAGGGAGCTGTTATCACCCTGACTGTAATTACTCAAAAATTGATAAAGAAATTAGCTGTACCAGGGAGGCTGTTGGTTCTTTATTATGCAGGGAACAATTCTCTACTATTATACACCATAACAGCACCTTCCATAGGTGACCTGCAGCCCTTGCCCAGTAAGTGAGATGTCAGAAAAGGGCCAAGTTCCCGTGTGAATGCTGCAGTCCCTAATGCATGGCATCACGTGAAGTTGTGTTGTGTTGAATGTCTTTCGTGGAACCGGGGCAAACTGCTCTCTAACACACAGCATCCTAATCACAGTGACTGCGTTGTCTTAATACATCTGTTGACTTCCCAGCTCAGACTGCCTTGAAGACAAATTACTAATGCTACTTTTCTGAAAAATTTACCTCTCCAGGTTATCACTGGGATACATCAGACTGGATGCCAAGCGTTCAGTTGCCAGGTATTCAAGAGTATCCAAATTACGAAGTGGTTGAGGAGTCAGCTCCCCTCTACACAGACCCAGATGCCATCGATACAGACTATTACCCTGGTGGTTATGACATAGAAAGTGACTTTCCACCTCCTCCTGATGACTTCCCTGCACCCGATGAGCTTCCACCATTACCACCTGAATACAGCGACCAGTTTGAGTCAATGCAACCACCCAGAGACATGCCAGCCATAGGTAGCTTGGGTTCTTCTACAAGAAGCAGGCAGAGATTTAACCTTAATCAGTACCTTCCCCATCACTACCCTGCAGACATGTCAGAACCTCAGACCGCAACCAGTGGTGTCAACGGCAGTTACAGAGAACCTTACGTTCCATACGCGTTAGGGTACAATAGAGACTTTGAAGCACCCACTGTAGACAACATGTCCATGTCTGTCTATGCTTCCACAGCTTCATGCTCTGATGTGTCAGCATGCTGTGAAAGAGAGTCTGAAGTTATGATGAGTGACTATGAGAGTGGAGATGAGGGTCATTTTGAAGATGTGAAAATTCCTCCGCTCGATTCTCAGCAACATACAGAAGTCTGACACACTCAACAAAAGTGCCTGGACTCTTAAGAAACTTTATCAATTCTAGAACAACCTTCAAGAGCTTTTTTTTTTTCCCAACCACAGCAAGTGCTTTTTTTTGCAGTGAGCTAAACTGGCATGGCAGCATTGAATCATGCAGTTCATTTCACTACGTCAGCCTATTTCCATTTCCTGACCTACTGTAATTCCAAGACTTCCATTGGCTGTGCCATTTCTGATCATCCTTTTTGTACTTACATTGCCTATGTTAAAAAAAAAATCACATACCATTTCTCCATGTTAGCATGATGCATATATTTATATAGTTCTAATGCAATTAATTTTCTCCTACTTTTTGTAAATTTTATGTACAGTTTTGATTTTAATAGCTTTGACTAGATTTTGTAGATATTTTGTGAATTTGTTTTCCACTGAAAGTAGTGGTGTTAGTGTGCCATTGAAAACTAGCACCCTGACTTGTTATAATCAGGGCATCACTGTATGTATTCCCCTAAAAACTAAGGTTTGACATTTCATTATTAAAAAAAAAAAACAAAACCAACATGTTCACACAAATCCAAATGTACATAGCTTAGGTCTGGTATTTTTCTGGGTCAGCTACGTGGGAATGTCTTAAATAGGTTGCTGTATTTTAGAACTGTAAACATTTTTTTTCCTTCCTGGAAAGTGTGTTGGGGACCCTCTACATAATGGTTTAGAACCAAAACCACCATGACACAGTTTTTATAGTGTCTGTATATTTGTGATCCAATGGTCTTGTAAAGGTTTTTACTGAAAATTACCATTAGCCAGTCTTTCTTACTGACAATAAATTATTAATAAAATACTTTAGCTTTGCTCTGTGTATCTCTATTATATAATATACCATGGACAAAGCATTCAGTGCAGCATTTTTAAGTCTGTGTATGTTTTGTACTGTATTAAGTTACTTGCTCCAAGCAACACATTTTCCTCTCCTCAGAAATCAAACTGCAGCTATGTTAGAGTTGCTCAACTAGATGGCAGTGTGTGTCTACGTAATGGTGTTTAAAAGTAATTGGGCCAGTATGAATAAAGATTGATGGGTATCAAACTTAAGTAGCCTTTTCAGTAGTTTGCATTTTTCTTTAAACATAATCTCAGCTATGTAAATTACTGAGGGTTTTTTTCTTAAGTCCCAAAACTGAATACAGAAAAAAGCCCAAGCTCTTTGAAGTAATTTCTTCTTTTCTTAATCTCCTGAATAGATATTTTCATGGATAAATTATTCCTTGATTGTGCACTTGTACACTAAAATTTCAGTGCCAGTCTCTGAGTTTGTGACAAATACTTCAGCTTTTTTATGCAGTCATCTTTCAGTTGCAGTTTCTTGCATTAAACTCACACTGGAATTTTACTTTGAAGTCAAGACAGGAAACAGTTTGCCTGTATATTATTCTGCTACTCTTCTGCCTGGAAAAGAATACAGCTAACAGAGTTCTTCAGTGTGGTAAGCTAAAGGAATTTAATATTAACTTATTTGTAATTTAATAATTAAATTTAATAAAGGAAAAAGCCTTCTGCCTCTTGAAGTTCAGTCCAGGTTTCCTAGCACATTAGTGAGCTTTTAATAGAGCCTGGAATCCCTTCAGCTCTACCTCCATATTCTTACTGACTCTTAAATTCTGTAGCCTTGAAAAATACATTAGGTTCACTCAGGTATGAGAGCTAAGCCTAGACCTTCCACCATCTGGGTAAACATGGTACTGGCTTTGTACTTGGAATGCTATTTATGCACAAAATGAAATGACTCCCAGCCTGGAAACTGTATAATGGAAAGGGATGGATTATAGGAGTCAAGTATTAACATTCCTGTGTTAACTTGCCTATATGCAGGTAAGAATCTCATGACATGTAAAAAGGCTAAAATCAATGTATTTTAAACCATGTTCTGATTGTAAGCTGCCATCTTCATGCTGATAATGTTTTGGGGTTTTGGGTTTTTTTTTTTTTGCACATGGGCCCAGTATTAACATTTTCTAATTAATAACTTTAAAAGCATCTTGAATAAGTGAGTAAAGGGTATCATGCACTCTCCTTAGGATTTTTGTTCAAGTTTTCTTAGTATCTGCTTCTCAGTAGGAATGAACCTCAGAAGTCAGCAAGAGGAAGACACTGCCCAGACTTGAATCACTTCTCAGTTAAGAACTTTGAGTAAAGAAAGCCTAACCTACAAACACATTAAATTGATGTTTTATAACAGAGCTGAAAATAGGGGGGTTTTTTTAACCCAAATAAAAAAACACTGATACAGTAGACAATTGTTTGACTCATTAGTAGTCAAAGACAATTCAAAAGCATTGGCCAGATTATTTATTTTACAAACAAAAGTATTTTTTAAAACAGGGAATTCCAGTAAAGGCCATATGTTCAAGTCCTCATTTTTACTACCTTCTACCTCAATCCTTATATGAGATTTGAAGTGGCTATACAATAAATACATAAAACTCTCAGATTGAGTAGTCAGCATATCTGTATCAGAAGGTCTTAAAGCAATACCCTGAATCACAGAACAGCTGAGGTTGGAAGGTATCTCTTGACAAGCAACAAGGATGGAGGCTAAAACCACTCTGGGCAACCTATTGCAGTGTTCATCCTCAGGGGGGAGTTTTATCTTCAGATATAGAATCATAGAATCATTCAGGTTGGAAAAGACCCTTGGGATCAAGGCACCTATTAGGCCTACTCTACAAAGTTCACCCCATGTCCCTCTAAACCACATCTAAAATGGTTTAAAATAATTGCAAACTAGTATAATTTAAAATTATGTTGAGCAAAATTGAAGTCATTGGTCACCTGTCCAATCTACATTTTATTTGGAGCATACGAAATGTTATTTTGCCTTGATGCAATAAACAAACTGCAATTCTACCTCATTTATAGTATTTGAGGTAGAAACAACATGAGCCAGTCCTATAAAACTTCAGTCAATATTTAATATTCACATGTGGTTTGAGGACTCCAGGATAGAGTCATACACTTACAAAAACATGAGCAGAAGGTACTAGGTTTGGCTAAAGAGGGTGTTAAATCAGTCTCTTAACTGCAAGATACAGGACATAAGATCTACCCTTTCACTGGGGTACAGGGGAAGAATGCAGCACCTCCACTTTCTACCTATCTCTAACACCTTTGAAGACAGTTGCAGGGACTACTCCAAGGTCTGACAGAGGTCATGGCTGAGACCTGTCTGTGACAGACCAGTGCTGGATAGGTACAGTTCACCAAAACACCTGGGATGATTCCTGGCTGCATTCACAGGCTCTGTGCACATCACAGCTCTGCACACTACACAGGAGCTGCAAACTGCCACACCAAGGTAGCCAAAGCATCCACAGAAGCAGCCTGTGCATGTCACAAGAGAGCTCTGCATGCATTCCAAACAGAAGTCAACCAAGAGGTGGTTGCCTCAGTTCCTTTTCATAGCTTGTGCCAATTTTTATCATTAAATGGCTTTCAAGCTCACCTAAGCCTCTGTAAAATTAAGTCCCCATTAAAACAAGCACACTGAAGCAAGACAAATTTTGGCAGCATTACTCATTCTTCCACAGCTGGAGTGGGGAGGAAAAAAAATAAAATCAGAAGCACAGCACAATATCCAGTACAGCTGCAAAGCCAGAAAACTAGCTCCCACTCATGTAAGGTAAATTCATTTCTGAAATTACTGATAATCAAAAGCCTACTGATTACCCATACCCAACATCCATTGCTGAATCTGATCCATGGAAACATTCCAATTATAAGACAAATTTTACACCACACATCTTGTACTTGCAGCAGTCACACAAGAGTCAAGCCCTATCAGTAAGAAATCATGATACTATGACCATTATAACAAGAGCCAACAGTTTAATTTAAAGTTGAGCCATATGTCTTTCTAAACTTCTTGCTGCAGATGACTTCTCAGTTTCTTATGTTTGCAGTAGAAACCTTCAGTGTGAGGAAAAGCACCAAGGAGCCCAATTAAGTGAATGAGTCATACTATCATTAATCCCCAGGGTACCAAATGGAAGCATGCTAAGCAGGATGAATTCCTTTCAGAGCTCTCATTTAACTTTGAAGAAATACACAGGGAAAGATTGTGCTGCTACATCAAAGTTTCTGTTTTCTATTTTTTTTTTCCTAGATAACTTAAAGCACTGCCAGTAATTTATAGCATAAAGTTCAAATTCTTCTCATTTAAACAATGAATACTTTATGATAGCCTTATAGATACTAGCAACTTACTCTTTTGAGTTTCATTGGGTGTTGGAATGAAGACCTCAGAAAATGGCAAAAATATAATTAGGCTGATAATTAGAGCTTGATTGTATGTATTGATTTTTTTTGGTTTAATGCTAAACACAGTTCTGTCTCACTGAAGTTTCACAGAACTCACCTCCAAAAACTCTGCAGCTGTTCAGAAGCACCTAGAAAGCAGGAGTACAAACACTTACTTTGCCTAAGTTAGATGCTTAGTATTTAAACCAACATCTTTCACTGATAACCCACCTCAAGAGCTCCTGCTGAGGAAGCCAGAATTGTCCTCTTATCCTGGGCACCAGGAAATGATGAAGACAAAAGATGCACCTTGTGTCCCAAGAAAACAAGAGCAAGAACACAATGGTGCAAGAGAAAAAACAAAATAAACTTGTCAGCTTGGAGCCAGGTGTGCACAAAAAAATAAAATGTAAGGAATTCTGAAAAATCAGAGGAAAACTGCTACTGAAAGTAGAGAACAGGCTGAGGCAAAGAGAGGTTTTGCTTTAAATCCAAGAAAGTATATCCTAATCACAGTTTCAAAGTCTTTTAGTAGGCCATATCTTAAGTATCTTAGACACTTAAATTTGTAGCCTAGAGGCTTCCTCTGATTTAATGTGGGTTAATTCTTGCTCGGTGTACAAGGTTTTCTGAGAGCTAGATAGGGTTTTATTCCTCAAGTTAAAGGCCTGTCTTACTCTGGAGATAGGAAACCTTTCTGGAATGCCCTTGACTGCCTTCCTAAGGAAAAGAATTTAATGTTAACAGGGTTGCTAGAATCCAGCATGGCAGATGCAAGTTCAGGCTTCCTCAGCCCCAGAGGGACAGAGCAGTTCATTTCCCCTCCACTTCCTCAGTTCTACTTGAGGTTAATAAATCCTGTTGCTAAACCCCTGCTGAACAGTACAGCCACCTTGCAGGCCAGCAAAGTCCCTCCTCACTTAACCTCCCAGCACAAGCACACAGGAGGGAGGGATGAATTTATATTCCTAGAAGGCAACAACTTAACTGTTAAAATGAGTGAAATGGTCTCACATTAAGGGGCTGACATTCAGCTCAGACTGTACCTGGATTCAGATATTGAAATCACTGTTCAAGATAAATGTACAGTTATGCTGTACTTCAAAAACCAGAGATTATTTATCTGTATCTGGTGTAAAGCAGGTTATTTTAAACACCTCTAACCTTTAGGGGTTTAATTTTTTTTTTCCTTTTGTCTATAACGAGTTCATTTCCTTGGGAAATGGAAGAAATATCTTCACCCATATTCATATATGATTTAACTACTCTACCAGAAACTTATTTATATCAAACAATTTTAGGACCCTATACATCTTGTAGAAAGATGTCATATTGCCAAGCTTGTACCATTCATCTCAAACAGGCTTGGAAGACAAAAAGGAGACTGGCATGGTACAACAGTAAGGCAAGGGAGGCTAGGAACTCCAGGAGGCTGAAGTTGTAGAAAAGTGAGGAAAATGAGAAGGAACAAACTGGTAAGTACAGTGCAGAGAAAGATTACCCAGAAGGGCTTGAGGAACAATTTGCAGCTATCAAAAATTAACATTTTAAAACACATTAAAAGGAGAAAGCTCTGTTGGAGAATCTATAGCAGAATATCAAGGTGTAAACAAGAATCTTGGAAATTCAAGGCCAGCAGGTTTTTTCCCAACTCAACTCTGGGAAAAGTTGAGATGTTTCAGTGCTTTCCAGTATCTTAACATAAAAAATCATATAAAACAATATTAATGAATGAGAATAAATAGTACCACAGATGATATAGCACTGAATCAACACTTCTAAAGCACTTAAGGATCAGAAGCCCATGTTATCCAGGGCACAGTCAATTAAAACTGCCTCAGGACCAGAAGACTGGCCACTGACAAAGGATGCTGAGCAAGATGAAACAAGTACTATCTCCTCATGGATGCAACATGTCAGAAAGATTGCAGATGCTAGCAGCAGAAGCAGCAGCAAACAGGTAAACTGAGATTGTCAAGCCAGACAATCCAGTTTGTAAAATAAAAACTGAACAAAATCACATAGCAACAGTCTGGGTATTTGTGAATTCCCTGTACAATCCTTTCATGCTTTCTTTGTTCCTACACAAGAGCACCTGTCAACATGACCATTATCAAAAATGTTCATCCAAACAGCTCAGTCTTATCTAATGTAAAAGCAGATCTCACATGGACACTGTGATGTTAGAAGAATAGTCAGTATCAGGAGACAACAGCTGCACCTTTATGCTTTCATTCAAATAGCTCTGGAATGGACAGAAATTCAGGTTCAGGTAAAAAAGCTATGTTAGAATTACTATCCAAAGATAACCAGATTAGTATTTACTGAAAGAGATTTATGCAGCAGCCATCTCTGACTTAAGAAAAAAAAATCATAAAAGATAAAGTCAGAAGCAGTAAAGTTTAGTTGTAATTCAAAATCTGTTAGTACTTGAGGTATTAGCTCAAATCATCCCTTCTATCCCTCCTTCAATAACTTCAGATAAAATCTGTATCTACATTTTAAAATAAAAACTACAAAAACTATAAATTGGATTACTATTCAGTAAAAATTAATCCAAACTCAGTAAAGTGTCTTTTCTTTAGGGTTTACACAGCCAAGCATACATTCTATTCAATTAATAATGATTATGTTAAATACACATCATTTATTACTTTAAGAAGATTTTTCTCCACCAATATTCTTGTATTGCAGCTCTATATTAATTCAAAGGAAAGATGTGACAAATCCATATCAGCACTCAACAGCAACACATAGGGCAATGCAACACTGCTGACACCACAGGTTTTGCAAACATTAACACTGGCCTCAAGACCTACCCACCTTTTCCAATTCCAGTTCTCTCATGATCTGGTGCTGGTGCTTCCTCCTGAGAATTTACAAAGCATCTCATACAGCTCAAAACACAGAGGTACAATCACAGAGTATGGAGGAATATTTATTATGCTTGGCAGGATGGAACATTTCTCCGACATCATCTTCCACTGATAAGTTAGACCTCAGTGCTACAAAGTGCCCCTCTTTCAGATTACACTACTGGACCAGTAAAACCTACAAGAAAAAAAACCCCACAGGAATCTTGGGGATTTTGCCAAGGGTTCATCAGTAGCTGTGACACTCCCATGTACACTCCTGGAGGGGCCAGTGTCCTGACAGAGCACTCACTGCTGGCCAGTCACTTCATTCCCAGCCATTTCTCTTCACGAGACTAGAGAATACCCCTGCTCACACTTCTCCTCTCTCAAAGTCCTATTCTGTCTCATTTAGGTGCTTCAGTTCTCTAACTCTCCCTCCAGGCTCTTTTCCTGAGTACATCCCAGCAAGAGCTCAGCATGCAAGAAGTCACTAGTCTGGCACTGTATCCAGACAGACTTCCAAGACTGATTGATTCTCTCTTCCTCTTTCTTTTCCTCTTCCTTCCTCTGTTCAGTCTGACTGATGCTGCTGCAGACCCTGCAGGTAGCAAGCAGAGCCATCTCCCAGAGTTCATACTTCCACTCTGCAGCAGCTCAGGTGGCTGCTTATATAGAAATGCTGAATGTCAAAAACTCTCCTTGTTATCACAAGGGGCAGCTGTTAACTGTTATCCTCAAGAAGAGGGTTTAGAAAGCACTGCATTCATCAACATCAAACCAAATTCATGAGATCAGAGAAATGAAATCGAGTGTTCAGAAATGCAGTAGCAGCTCCTGAGCTGAATCAGTCACATACAGGTTTCTTTCAGGTGAGAGAGGAAGGTTTCAGGTTTGGGGTTTTTTTTTTGGTAGAGAATTTGAATTATCAAAGAACAAGAACCATCATGGCTCTACTCAGCTGCTTATTAAGAAGCCACAGAATTACAAATAACACTTGAACTGACCTTTAGATAGTGCAGATGGCATGCCAGCCTGGATTAGTGAAACTGGATATTATACAGCAAGACTGTTATGGTTGCCTGGTAAACAAATTAGCACAGAAAACTCTTCCCTGGGGAAAGCAAACCCATAAAGACTTAAAAGTAATGTGCATGAGAGCTGCAGTCATAGTTAAGATCTGATACTGAATGACACTGGACAGATGAAAGACACCCAAGGGACAACTGCCTTTCAGATCTTTGGATGACTTCAGACTACACAGCTGAGCTCATCACCCAGCACTGCATATATCTGGTCTGACACACCTAGAGCAACACTACCTTTATGGTTATTTATATTACCAAAGCAGCATAACAATAAAGGAACTGCAGTCTGACACTTATTCAGAAATATTTTCTAGAGCATCTAAAAAATGTTTATTCCTAGCTAGAATTAAAATAAAAACTGAATTAATCATGACTACAGGTTCTCCTTCAGCTTGTGATCACACCAACAGACTGGTTCCTTGTGCTTAAAGTATTGGTTCCAAGCTGGCTCTACTATTCTGTTTTTATTATAGACTTGGCCACTGGCCCAGCTGGGTTGTCAGCCTCTCAGGCTAAAAGAGCTGCACCCTACCTGTGTGGCCTACATATCTGGCTGCATTCAGTGTTTGAGTAGGAAAAACACCCAGCAAACTACTCACAGAAGCTAGAATTACAGATCACTGTCCTCTTTGAACTTCAGTGCATGTTGCTGGTTACATACCAATAAAATGCTGGTGCAGCTGCAGAGAGGGGTTCCTCTTCCCATTTTAGAGAATCAGACATTAGCATGGATGAAACAATGACCACTCCATTCCTTGGTGGTAACAAGGATTAAAGCAGGAAAGCATATTAACAAAAGCTTGTCAAAATTGCCACCCACAGCTCTGATTGCTGCACAAACTCATTGGAAGTGGGTATTAGAAGGAATAGTAGCTAGTCCAGATTCTTCTTCACCAAACAATATAAAAACATAAATTCTGGCATATCTTCTTGGTAATAACACCAACAGAAGCAGGGCACAGTGAGACATGGACTGATAGCATCCTTTCCTTACACTTACATGCATCTTCTCCACCTCCCTTTCAGAAAACTGAGTTAAATACACAGAGATACTACCCCTTAGACATCCTGGCCTCTCATACTGTCAGGCTACTGCTGGTTCACCTCCCAAGGCAGCTCAGCTCCTTGTAGAACTCCCACTTTCCACACAACTCCAGCAAGACAATCAGCCCTTTTGCAGCTTACATCTGCTGGAGTTACCTGCAGCAAGCATTTTTACCTCTGATTCTTTCCCAGTGAAGGTTATCAACCTTCCTCACACCTGTTATTCATCCCCTTCATCCCACCCAACCCTCAGGTGCAGCCCAGTGCACCGAGGACACCTACTCTTATTAACCCCTTCATACCAACATGCACTGTTGTCACACTGTTATTTGGATAAGTGGCAATTTTTTATGATCTTGCCAGGACAAAACAAAGGTAACACAAAACTGGGTGCAGAAATAGGCACTGGGGCTGGTGTGCAGTCTTATTAGAGATCAGGCAGAATCCCCTTGCTTTCTAACACTCCTCACCCCAGTGGGAGGCTAGGGGAGGCTGGATTCTCCCTTCCCTCCCCTGGTATAAGCTGCACAGCAGCTGCACCCTGTGTTGTCCGGCAGGACCTCTGAAAAGGTTTAAAGGTGATCCCAAATGGTGAAATTAAGACTCAAATGAGGTCAGATGTCACATGCACAACAAACCCTTGAGTTTCTACAGCAGAGAGGACAGGGAGACAGAGAGACAAAAAAGAAAGGAGAAAGAAGAAACATAGAGGACAGTAAGTGATAGAATAGTTACCACCTCAGTCCAGCAATGTCTTCGGTGGGGAAGTGCTTGCACCCATCACATCCCAGATTTTATACAGTTCTTGCCCACTGCACCCCCACTTCTCTCCTATATAGGTGAGACATTCCTTCTATCTTCTCCATGCTCCTCAGATAGTCCTTTGTTTGGCTAATTAATGAGATCAGCCATTGTAAATCAGGAAGCTGGGACAACTGGCACCACAGGATTACTTTATTGCAGTGGAGGTTTGGTCCTAGGAGGCAGCTTGAGACTGGCACTCTTTATCTTTTCCTGCTAACTCAGTGGCTTTCATGAAATATCAAGGCCTGGTTATCAATGGATATTCAGCTCCCAGCACCAGCACTCCTTTGTCTCCAATCTCAGCATGTCTCACACTAAACTCCCCAGTTCTCAGGTACACATCGCAGCATGGGGGGAAAAATGGTTTGGTGGGTTGCTGAGACATCTCTTTAGTCCATAAATAAATCTTGCTTAACTCTTAGCTGTCTCAAGACAGACAACAGATATCCTGAGTGCCTAAATTCATCACTTATCTCTTGGATTGTTCAAGACAAACACTATACATCCTGCATGTCACAACTGTTTAAAGCAAAGCTTCACAGTAGGGATCTGAAGAAAGTCCATATGACAGCATAGATGGGAGGAGCAAGGAGAAGGCAAACAGGATTTCAAGGGTTTATGGCTTCTATTACAAAAGGTTTAAAAGTGAAGAACTAACAGGCATTTTACAATTAGGATTGTGCAAAAGCAGCTCGGAAGCAACTGTAAGCTTACAGACAGAAGCTGATGTCAGAAAAGGACAGATTCATTACCTTACAAATGTATGTACTGCAGCTTGCCTAGGCTCAAAGCAAAGCCTCTATGTGTTTCTTCAACCAAATGTTCAAATTCTCACCCTAATCTCCAGGTTGAACACATCTGTCTTACCCCTATGTATTTGCAGTCTTCACAGAACACTAAGTGGCATCACATTAACTTAGAAGAGTCAGCCTCTTTCCCCCTGGTAAATCCCCTTGTTAGGGCCATTTATCTTGTTAAAATTATCTTCCTATTTTTCATATTAATTTACATCAATAATAACAATATTTTTCCATGTACACATCTTTGTTTAGAGTTTCCTTTCTTACATTGTTCACCTTTGTCCTAGTTTACTCATCACCATATATACTGACTTTTAGAATCAGGTTGAAAGTTCACCATTTTCCAGCTCTGTCAACCAGCAAATAAACCTCAGAAATCTTAACATCAACTCTCTTGTGACTGATTCAGCTTTTAAAACATACAGTTCATTGGTTTTAACAACACATTTTCTTTCACACCAGCTATGTCGTACAGTTCCACACGACACCAAATGCTGAACAGTTTTCCTGAAATAGCAATCCAACAATTGTCAACAACATAGTATTTTTATAGTATGTGCTCTGAGGTGGTTGCTTCATTTAGAGAACAAAATGAGACATTAAATATTTATGGATTTTTTTTTCCCCCCTCCCCATAAGTATATTTTTTTTTGTGTGTATGCCATTTCTTTGTTCTGTAATACCTTATTTTTCCTTTTTTTGGTTTTTTTTTGTTTTTTTTTGTTCTAAACTTCCTGCATTACTCAGTAAGAAGTAAAAGACATCTCAGTTTCATTGGCTCTTTGCTGTAATTTCTAATACTTTGCACCATCATGAAGGACATCTGTTTACAGGGTTGTAATAGCACCCTTAAGGGTGAACAAAGTATACATTTAGAGAGAGAGGAAATTACCTGAAAAAGCAAATACAAAGATGGAGGTGGAGGAAAGGCTACAGTAATAACAGACAGTCTGCCAAGAAGTTAAATCAAAAGAGAAAGATAAATGGGGCAACATATTTAGAGGACCAACTCTTGATAAAACAGTTGCAAGGCACAGCTACATTAAGTAGGGAAAACATCCTTTTCTTCAACTTTTGGCTATTATGTAACTGCAGTTAAATTGTTCCCAGCAGGCTTCATCTCCAAGAAAGGATAAAGAGCTAGGAGAGCAACTTGAGTTTCACAAGAAACACAGACAGCATATTTTCAAGGATACCTCAATGACACTAAGAAAAATCCTGTAACTTACACAAAAAACCCAACCCTAACTCAAAAGCCAAATACAGCTCTGGATGTAGCCAGAAGGTGCAATCTAGAACACTTGGGAACTGCTGCTAGCAAACATCCTCAGTGGACTATGCTAGAGTACCACAGCCAGTGCCAGCCAGCAGACACTGGCTCTGCTGCCCTTCCCCTCACCTCCCACTACTAAATCCAGTGTCCCACCTCACAACTACCTTGTGCTTACACAGCCTTCAACACTGCAACAAACCAAAAGGAGATAATGAGAGAGCAGTTAAATTTACCAATAAAAAGTATTCTGTTTCCCAATTACTTACCTGTGGAGAAATAGAAAGGGACAAAAGACCAAGGGATTTTAGAGGGCAAAAAGTGAATTCCATTTTCATTAAGAATACAATTGTCTTTGTGGCACCCTCAACATCAGTAAGACATTGCTATCATCCTGTAACCCACAAAGACTTCAGAAGTGTTTTCCTACATTTCATAGTTATCTTACCAGAAAAGATGCATTCTCTTTTAAACTGTACATCTACATTATTTCAGCCACTCCTTCCTCCTTCTAACTTGTATTTAATAAGAGGTCTTTGTCATATTCTTCTACTGTAGAAGTAATCTTTTTCCTCCTTGAATGAAACATTTACAGATCATCAGTTTCTTCACCATAGTCAAATCTGACATTACCTGCACTCCCTTCCAAGCTAAGAGATGTCTATCTTGTGACATGAAGCTCCATTAATGCAGAAACATAACAATAGTAAGGTATTAGGACAGTCTAGACAAAGAGTCTGGATACCTCCCACAGGCATCATTCCTTCTAGCACACAGGAATATCCACCCACAGCTTTTTCTTTCTCACCAGGTTCCTTCCACTACAGCTGCTGCTGCCTGCTTAGCCCATGTATTTAAATACACAGATGCTCCTCTCCAGCAGCAGTTACAGTAACAACATCAACCCCACAGGATTCAGGTGTGTATTTGCTTCATTTGACACTTCTCACAGAGGAGCACCTGATGTAGATACCATTCCCTCCTAAGTCTCACTACCTGGATGTTAAAACCTCCCACTGTTAATACACATTGACTTACATCTGCTTTGCAGAGAGCTACAAATTCTGGACAGTATCAGAAGGAAATCTGTGTTTTACTAGATAATTAGTACAATATTTTATAATTTTTTTTTTTTCTGAGATATAATTATGTGACAAATGTATTCCTCACAGGGCAAAACTTTTTCCTTAATAACAGGATTGCAAAAAAAAAAAAAAAAAAAAAGTGACACAAGTAATTTATCTTTATGGACTTTACAAGCTGTCATTCATAAATATTAAGACTGCATTTGTTCTGAGAGCAGACTGAAAACAGAAGTGAAGTGTATAGTTCTTTTACTAATATATCTATATCCTCAAAGTATTCATGTAGCCTATAAGAGTATACACCATATCACACGAAAAGCAATTTAAGAGAAGCATATAAACAACCTTTCCAACAGAAATGGTGTTTCTCCTAGTTCATGTCATAATAAGGTTAAGGCTTAGTTTAAAGCTTTTTCTTAAGCATTTTGTTGTGAAAATTGATCTAAGCTTCAAAGTTCTTATGGTGCATTAAAAAATTTCCTCCATAATCCTGGCAGAAAATACAAGGATAGCAACATGCAGGGCAATAAGAGATGAAAAATGCCCACCTTAACAATTAAATACATATTTATACTATGTTCATCTCCATCATTTTGCTTGAGTTTAAGCAGCTTTTTTTTTTTTTGGTTCATCCATTTCTTCCCACCCAAGGACTTAAATGTCTAAATACAATAGCTGTCTTAAAGAGTTAGATATACCAAATCTTTGGTATTTAAACTGTCTCACACAGCATAGGATTTTCTTTTCCAACTCAACCATACACCTCTTTAGTTTTCAGTTCCCAGGATGCAAGAGACTTTACAGAATGGAATTGTAAAACACGTGTTCCCCATGTATCCATATGCAACCCATCTAAATTCCACTTGAAAAATCCTTCATGCTAGTCAAAACCAGACATAACTAGCCTACTGAGGTGAGGAATAGCCATAACAAGGCTCTCACATTGGTAACAAGAATGTTTTATTTCTATTAAAGCCATGAATCTCCACACAGAAGACTGTTAACTGCATCATTACTTCATTTGCTATTAGCAAAAGCAACAGGATAGGCACTAGGAAGGAATTAAACAGATGACATAACTCTCTGTGATTTGTCCCTCTTATGCTACCTACTGCATCACTTCTCTTGCAATATTGACATCAGCACAATTGGCCTCCTGATGGAACAGTGCGAAGGTCTCCAAGACATCCTTTGCTCAAGTAGATCCTACCCCTTTCAGCACAACAGCCCATTTGAGAGCACATCTGCCTACTTTCCATCTAAAGTAGGTCCTCCCAGCAGTAGTGTCCACACAAGTCACCTTAAAGTCCAGTCACCTAAATCATCTTACTTTTGAGGGGGCTTTGTACCTGATTTTATTGAACATAGCTTTATGCAGATATGTAGAGCTTATTCAAACACAGCAGAAACATCCACCACAGTTGGCAAGTCTCAAAATGCTGCAGTAATCAGAAATAAGTAACACAGAAAAGGACAAAAGAGCTGGATCTTGTCCAGACAGTGACAAAGAAGTTTACGTTATTGAGTGCTGTATTTTCCTTACTTATCTGAAAATAGAACTTGTCTCAAAAAAAAAATTACTATATGTCAAAGTGACTTAAATTGGAAACAGAAGACACATGATAGAGGGCACACATGAAAAGAAAGCTTTTCCAGGTTTTCAATCTGCCAATTCAGACAGGTTCCAGACAAGAAGAAAGGACCTTAGAAAGATAACTTAGCTCACTTGGGCTACTTTGCCTGTCCTTCAACTCCATACAGCAAAATAATCTTACTCAAGCAAAATTGCCTGGCTCTGGCAGCTAGGTTTTTTTGACACAGTCCCCCACAGCATCCTCCTGGGGAAGCTGATAGCATGTGATAGCATGTGCACCCTTCTCTTGGTTAAAAACTGGCTGGATGACTGTGCACAGGGAGTGCTTTCTAAATGTGTCACATCCAGTTGGTGTCCGGTGACTAGTGATATACCCCAGGGTTCAGTGCTGGGCCCAGTTCTATTCAGCATCTTTATTGAGGACCTGGATGAGGGGATCGAGTCTACCCTTAGTCAATTTGCAGATGACACTAAGTTGGGGCAGACTGTTGATCTCCTGGAGGGCAGGGAGATGCTGCAGAGGAACCTGGACAGGCTGGGTCAATGGGATGAAGTTCAACACAGCCAAGTGCAGAGACCTACACTTGGGCCACAATAACTCCCTGCAACACTACTGACTGGGGGATGAGTGGCTGGAGAGCAGCCTGATTGAGAGGGACTTGGGAGTACTGGTTGACAACCAGCTGAACATGAGTCAGCAGTGTGTCCAAGTAGCATGGAAGGCCAATGGGATCTTGAATTGTATCAGGAGTAGACCAGGGATGTGATTGTCCCCCTGTATCTGGCACTGGTGAGGTCTCACCTTGAGTACTGTGTGCAGTTCTGGGCCCCGCACTTCAAGAGGGATATTGAGGTGCTGGAGCGGGTTCTGAGGAGAGTGACAGGACTGGTGAAGGGACTGGAGGGAATGTCTTACGTGGAGATGCTGAGGGAGCTGGGGCTGTTCATCCTGAAGAGGAGACTCAGGGGGAGACCACATCACTCTCTACAACTATGTGAAGAAAGGTTGTAGGCAGATGGGGGCTGGCCTCTTCTCCCAAGCAACCAGTGACATAACAAGAGGCCATGGCCTGAAGCTGCACCAGGGGAAGTTTAGATTGGATATTAGGAAGGACTTCCTCATGGAAAGGGTCATTAGACACTGGAATGGGCTGCCCAGGGAAGTGGGAGTTGCCCTCCCTGGTGGTGTTTAAGGAAAGATTGGATGTGGCACTAAGTGCCATGGCCTAGCTGGGTGTCATAGAGTCAAGTCTTAGGCTGGACTTGATGATCTCAAAGGTCTATTCCAGCGTAAACAATTCTGTGTTAATCTGTATAATAGTGTTGTCAACTGTAAGACACAAAGGATCATTGAAAGGATGAACATACTACCAGAGAAAAGGGGCTGATAACTAGTAAGTTTTCTAGCATAACAATTATTTCCAATGAGACCTTTCTGACCTAATGTAGTCATAGTTCACCATTATTCTGGTAACACTATCATATTGGATTAATAGTATTCTTGTATTTCAACTCGACTGTTAAGATTTTGATCAGGAGAGCAATAAACTCTTAGCTCCATGTATATGCAGTGTTCCCTTTTTTCCCCCCATAATAAGTTTTAGAGTGTAATATCCAAAATGTGTTCTCAAATCACATTTACTATTCTGCATACACTATATTACACTCAGTGTGCTGTATTCATTTCTCACCTCCAATGTCACAGTCAAAGAAGATACTGTGCATTTGTCTTGCTGGATCTCCAAAAGGACAGTTCTGAAGTCACGGCTGCCCTCTGAGGATTATACAGAGAAAAACATGGAGTCACCCTTAAAAGTGTCTTCTTAATATTTTCAAGAAGCTGGGAAGGGTAAGAAAGAGTGAACAGTTTCCAGTTTTGGAAGTAAAGAGAAATATAGTAGTAAATAAAAAGTGGATAAATTAACCTGGAAATCTTGAAATAAGGGGATATATTTAAGAAAAAAAAAAATTAGTGTTTCTAAATCAAAATTACCATGAGAACATCAACAACAAAAGCAGATGAAGACAGGAATAAAAAAAGAGCAGGAAAAAAAAAATCCAGAAGTAAACCAGAGTACATTTAGTGGGAAGAAGCACAGAAGAATAGGCTTGGAAGTCAGAAGCAGAAAACAAGATAGCATATGCATGGTAGGATGAAATGTACTCTTAAGACACTCAGCATAGAAAAAATAGCAATAGGCACCAGCCCTTGCTTTGAAAAACTAGTCCCCATATTGTTTAATCTATTTCTAATGCACTGAGAAACTCAGCTTGCATTATCTCTCCTTGTCACCTTTTTTCCCCACACTAACTCCTCTTACCCAGGTTTCCAACAAATGCCAAATTCCATACTCTTCTCCGCATAATCCTGGGGTTCCTTTCTGCCTGTCAGCCACTTGTACATGTCCAAAACTTGGTTGCATACTATTCTTTTTCCTTAAATTCAGAGAGGAATTTGGAGCAAAGAAACATATACAAAACTATAAAAATCCCTTTCTCCCCTGGCCTTCGCTATTACCCATTGCAGACAGTATATTATGGGGCTTTTTTTGTTTGTTTTTTTCCCCCAACAGACTGGAAATACATATCATCTTCATAATAAGTTTTGATTCTGCTACACTGAAGTTCACCTTGTGAATCTCTGAAATAAGCTAATTGGGCAACTAAAGCACACAATGCACACTGATTAAAAGTAATGACACATATACATCTGATATGGTCATGCAAATACAGGTTAATCTGAGCAAAGTCACAGAGAAGAGACATTAAACAGCTGGTGACTCAAAGAGAAATATTTACTTGGTTTTTGGTTTTTGTTTGTTTGTTTTGGGTTTTTTTGTTTGGGTTTTTTTTTTTCCCAAACTGTGGATTATCATCAACAAGCATTAGAAAATGCCTAACAATACTGAAAAAAATCTCTTCATGGCATTCCTACATAGTCCTCTAAACACAGCTTGTCTCTTCTGTGCACAGAGAAAAAAAAAGCACAGATAGTCTTTGCACTCATAAGTAACAGGTATGTCTGAGGAAACTATAACAGTTTTGCCCTGACTGTTCTCTCAATTTATTTTCTCTTTCTGCACTGCACAGTAGGAGTACATCTTACATTTAGGAATTACCATAGCTGCAAAAACCTTATGAGGAAGGTGGTGGTGGTGGATAAAAAAAAGTCTGCTCTCTCCCTTAAGATACATCCATATTTTAGCTCCAGGTCTGTGATGCAGTGATCAGTTCCATCAGCATTATTGCTGTCTTAAATGCAGATTAACTAGATTGGAAGCAGATATTTACCCTAGGCTTCCAGATTCAAGAATATTAAAATAAGAATATTCTCCTTTTTGACTACTGCCTAAAGTTTTAAATTGTTTGTAAGTAAAAGCAAGACAATGGGAGAGACATCTGAAAATGATCCTATGAATCCCTGAAAGGGTGACAGCAGAATTTGAAAAGGAATTTTCATTTGAACAAATCACATTATACATTAGTAAAACACTGAAGTAAAAATTATCACTGTAACATCAGCATCACTTAATTGTCTGCTACTCTTAATTTACCTGCAATCATACAAAAAAGGAAAGCATCTACTAAATAAAGATATTTATAACTGTGCCAAGGATTTTATGAGTCACTCAAATTACATCAATCTTTCTACTGTTTCTATGTTTTGCTCCTTTAAAATTTCTACATATCACAAGATCTGTCAGTCCCTACACTAAGGTAGATCACTGGTATATAGTGAACTTTCTTAGGGATTCCTGAGGCATTAGCAAAAAGAGCTAACAGTGCACAAGACAAATGCACAGTGAACTAAGCCTGACATCTGTCTAATTTAAATAGCAAATTAAGCTTTGTTAATAAGCAGAAAAAATCTCAGCCCCTAACTTAGTGATGATGTTGTATCTAAGCAAGAATATAGATAGTAAAAAGATGCTATTTTTTCTTTTATGATTGACTTGCTGAAATAAATTACCAATTTAAGGCACTTTTTTCTATGTTTTTTATTCTAAAACATGACAAAGATACATCAAAAAATGTACTCTGACCAGAAATACACAAAAATTTTGCCAAAAAAACCCAAGCAAACAAAAAAAGCAGCAGCAATGCACTCAAATTATTCCATAGCATCAGAAGAATGAAAAATTTTGGATTTTGCTTTCAGATTGACTGCTACAAAATCACAGCTCTTTATTTATAATTAAATAAGTGCAAATCCCATTTTCTCAATTAAAATATCTGAAGTAATATTATGCCCAACTTCTTTAGTAGATAGTTGTTCACCAAAGATTATTTAAAGTGTTTTCAGACCACCAGTATAGTCACTAGATATATGGAAAAAAACCTCTCTAAAGACCAATTAAAAATAGTAGTAACTCTACCACTCACACACACTAGCTATAATCTCTAGTTACAAAGCAAAAGGACAAGCCATTTTCTACCTCCATTATTTTCTTATTGTGTCAGCTGAATTTGCTACAAAGTGCTACTAAAAGAGGTTTTGTGGTTTTGTTTTTTTTTTTCTATGAACATTGCTTTGATCCATTAACTAGATGAAAAGCACCAGTTTATTTCAACTTTCTATGACATCTGACTACCTTTAGATAGAAAAAAGGTACTCACCAGTGTTTCAATCATATTACTTGGATTAAATAAACATATGGAAAATAAGTCTTCTGGGAGGGGATGATGGATGTCACAGCTATGTCACAGCTACTGGAATTTAGAATAAGCCTTACAGTTTAATACCACTGCAGTGTTATATGTCTGCCTCTTTTGTTTGATGCTACATAATGAAAAAAATAAAGCAACCACCAAAACAAAATGTAATGCAAGTTCAGAAATCTTTCTTGTTAACAGCTCCATGGTTTCCCTCATCTCTCACACAATTAACAAATACAGCTTCCCATCATTGGTATTTACTCCTTGCAATGTAGTGCTACAGACCAGCTCCTCACAAATCAGTAAGGGGATATCACAAGAATCAGTCATCCATTGGTCATCCATTTTCACCAATAATAATGCAAATTTGTTTAAATAAGTAAATCCAAAGGATGTTTGCATCTAAGAAATCACAATGACAGAACTACAGATAAAAGATTCTGTTAACATCATTTTTTCGATGTCCCACACCATGTAAAACTTTGACACACTATGACAACTTTCTATGACATTTTACTACCTTTAGATATGAAAATAAGACTAAAAGAAACACATCCCTTCATAAAGGAGTTGAAAGTTACAAGGAAAGTTGTAAAGATATTATTGATGGCAGAAAATTTCAGCTTTAAAGAACAATGTTGCTTCAGCAGACCTTATAGCAAATAACTGCTGAAATTGATCAGTCACATCAATAAAGTAACAGTAGATATAATCAATATAATTTGATGGTAGTAAAAATTGTTGATTAACAAATAATTTTAACTATCACAGACAACTTCTGAACACAATTTCTATATTTTCATATTTAGGTTATTGCTACAGAATTTTTCATAGCTTAAGTCCCAGAAGTTAAAAATTTAACTACAGTGAAACCAGTAACACAAAGCTGATCAATCACTTCATGCAGTATACATTCCCTGTACAAACTACTGCAACAGTCTTGAGCCTCCATTACATCAGCTTCCTTGAGAAGATGATACTCAGTATGAGTATTTACCAAAGAATCCTTTGATTAACTTAATCAGTTAAAGAGAAGTTATGAATTAGAATTTAATATTACCAAATAAGCTGCTAACACACACTATAACTACATAAGAAAATAAGATGCACCTAATACTTTAGAAGGCACCTAGAAGATCATCTAGTCCAAACCCCCTGCCAGAGCAGGATCACCTAGACCAAGTCACCCAGGAACAGATCCAGG
>JAOEGS010023420.1:0-25868 GCA_025447755.1 Corythornis vintsioides
GATATTCAAGGTGAGGTTGGACAAGGCTCTGAGCAGCCTGGTCTAGTTAAGGGTGTCCCTGCTCACTGCAGGGGGGCAGGACTAGATGACCTTTGGAGGTCCGTTCCAGCCCTAAACATTCTATGATTCTATGAAAAACACATACTTACTGCATGGGAGGTCATCTGGGAGAGGATATGCACTGGAAAGAAGCTTACAGGAGGATGCTTGTCTGGTGTCTCCCAGATGGTATCTGAGTACCATCTAAGTACCCAAGGATGGAAGAAGAACAAATCCAGCCTTTGTCATCATCTGGAGTCCAAAGTCTGGACTTAAGTCCAAAGTCCTGGGGCTTAAGTCCTCCTCTTTGTCAAGCTCAGTTTGAACTTCCCCCATCTCTGTGTCATGGATGTAAAGACTTGCTAGACAATTGTGTCAGTAAGAAGTAAGGCAGTGTTTCAAGAGACATTACTTACAGAGTTGTCCTTGCAATAGGTTGCAGCAAGTACTGAATAAAAGTTTCATTTGCTTGTCTCCACATTCCCACCAGATACGCACTAAATGCAAAACTCAATGCAGAAAATATAGACATAGAATAATCAAGCCCAAACTATTTCCCCGTTCTCCCCAGCCCCCTCATTTCACTCTCTCTTTCCAATCCGAAGACACAGTGATAAGCCTTGGCTATTTGAGCCATGGAGGATATATGATAGGTATTATTATAACCCTTGTGCACACTTTCCCTTTACGCTAAGCAGTTTCGACCTCTAGCACCCCATCACACTCTATATGTGGTATGATGGGTCAACCATCACCATGGGGACCTCAGCACTCCTGCCAGCTTGTTAACCTTTCAGTGTTTGACTCATTCCAAGCATATATGGTAGACTCAATCAAGCCTTGTACTGCCTCCTTTTCTATCCCACACTTCCTGAGCTTGTTCACAAGGATGTTATGGGAGACAGTGTCAAAAGCCTTGCTAAGGTCAAGATAGACTATATCCACTGTCTCCCTGCATCTATCCATTCAGTCACATCATAGAAGGCATTAGTCAAGCATGACTTCCCCTTGGTAAATCCATTCTGACTGCTTCTGATAACCTTCTTCTCATCCATGTGAGATGGATGACCTCCAGAATGAGCTACTTACATTATTTTTCCAGGGATGGAGGTGAGGCTGACTGGTCTATAATTTTCTGGAACCTCTTTTTTGCCCTTTTTGAAGACTGGAATAACATTGGCTTTCCTCCAGTTCTCCATCACCTCTCCTGTTTGCCACGATTTTGCAAAAAAAAGATGGAGAGTTGTAGGGCGGCAACATCAGCCAGTTCACTCAGCACTCTTAGGTGCATATCATAAGGGTCCATGGACTTATGAATATTCAATTGCATAATTGAATATTGGTCCTTAACCCAGTCTTCACTGACCAGTGGAGAGTCATCCCTCCACCAGGCTCTCTCCTCTTCATCCAGGGATTAGAGTACACAGGGGCTGATCTTAGTAGTAAAGACTGAAGCAATGAAGGTGTTCAGCAGCTCTTCCTTCTCTGCAACCCCAGTTATCAGGGCTGCTGCTTCATTCAGCAGCGGGCCCACACTTTCCCTATTCTTCCTCTTACCACTGATATATTTGAATAAACCCTTCTTATTCTTCTTTAATTCCCTTGCCAGTTTAAGTTCTTAGAGGGCTTTGGCCTTCCTTGTTGCCTTCCTACATGCTCTGACATCTTCTCTACAATTCTTCCAAGTGACAAGTCCCTTTTTCCATGAGATGTACATTTCTTTCTTACTTGAAATCTCCTTCAGAAGCTCCCTGCTCATCCATGCAGGTCTCTTAGCATATCTACTCAATTTTTTACTCAGTGGAACACACCTACCTTGGGCCTGAAGGAAGTGGTATTTAAAAGGTAAGCAATTGTCTTGGGCTCCTTTACCCTCCAGATTCTTAGCCCATGGGATTCCTTCAAGCAGATCTCTGAAGAGTTCAAAGTTAGACCTGCGAAAGCCCAGGGTTGCAATCTTACTTATTGTTCTGCTTCCACCTTCTGTAATACTAAACTTTAAGATATCATGATCACTGTCACCAAGGCTGTTCCCAACCTTAATGTCCCCAACAAGTCCTTCTTTATACAAGGTCCAGCAGTGCACCTCCCCTTGTTGGTTTCTCCAGTACCTGCATCAGGAACTTAGCGTCTATACACTGCAAGAGCCTTTTGGACTGAGTATGCCTGGTTGTGTGGGCTTTCCAACAAATATCAGGGTGATTGAAGTCACCCATGACTACCAGAGAGAGTGTTCTAGAGGCTACCTCCAGTTGACTGTAGAAGACCTTGTCAACGTCTTCTTCTTGGTTTGGTGGTCTGTAGTAGATGCCCAGAACTGTTTCACTCCCCTTTCTATGCCCCTTAATTCTTACCCACAAACTTTCAACTTGTTCTACCTCTCCCATCAGATATAAGCTAATCTGTTTCCATTGCTCTCTCACATAAAGAGCAACACCACCACCTCGCCTTGTTGGTCTATCCTTCCTGAATAGCCATGCAAAGCTACATTCCAATAATGGGAGCTGTCCCACCATTTCTCAGTGATTGAGATTATATCATAGTCATGATATATCATCCTAGCTTATATCTCTAACTCTTCCTGCTTATTCTCCATGCTCCGTGCATTGGCATAAAAGCAATTAAAAGAGGGAGTTAAATTTTCAATTTTCATTCTTGTAGTCCAATATTATGTCTAAAAATCATGTCCGAGGGACAAATTATTTAACATAGGAATCATCTGTCATGCTCCCTCTAGTAGAGACCTGATGCAGATTGGATATGTTATGGGGAAGGGAAAAAGCTGGGGATGGGATAGTTCTATTGCACCCTGTGCTTGTTATTGTAATAATAATAATAATAACATCAATAATAATAATAATAAATTAAATTGTGTATTATATATTGTTGTTATTATTATGTGTATAATTATAGTTATTATTATAAGTACCTGCTGAGTCTCATATCTGTTCCACTGGGAAGAAGCTACATCCTGGTCTGGTTTCTAACTTCTTTTTTTTTACTGCTTGTCTCCCAGGCTGTGCATTCCTGTTTCACTTTCCATCTTCTCCCTTTGAGAATGAAAGCAAGGACAGGTCACTTGCCTTTTTATATGATCATCTCTCTGAACTTCTCCAAGAGGGGGAGAGAGAAAAAAGGAAACGAAAAACAGAAGACAAAATGAGAGAACACTTTTAATTGGAAGTGTTTTGTTTTTGCCAGGATTTTAACTTTAGAGAGTGCCTCACAAATGCTCTCTCAGGATCCACTGCTGAACAGCTTTATTCTGCCACAGGCAGGCTTTCATGGTGCAGCACAATAGCTTTTGTTTCAGAAGTATAGGGCAATGAGGACCTTGAATGCCAGAGGTCTGTATTATATCCATAACTGTAGATTTGGATGGTGGAATGGAGGTTGGGGGAAGGTGAGAATGAAAAATTTCTCCATTGTATAGATGGAGTCCTTCCAGCAAACACTGGCACAATAGGAAACACATTCTTAAGAGCTGAAGCAGTCTCTGGATAAAGACTCACTCATTTTGTACATAATGGTCCCTATGCTTTAACCTTGTACAGCTGCTATGACACCTGCTTTTCAAAGCCATTGTCAAAGAACAAGCAGAGCTTTGTCTGCTGTATACATTCTGTGCCACACATGTTAACATTTCTCTTTTTGTATTTACTTTTGTTTCCCCACCTTCACTCTCTTTTTTTTTTTTTTCTGCGTTTAAACATAACAGTTATGAATGAATGGCTGAAAACTAATTTCAGCCTTGATTCCAGCAACCAGTTTGAAAGTCTCAACATATTGTAATGCAGAATAAAAGGCTGATATTAGACTGGGTAGTACTATTTTCCTTTTCTATCAAATCATCAGTCTTTGTGTCTCTGCTTCCTCTTCTTTTTTTCCCATTTACCTCCCTTTCCATGTCTCTCACTCTGGTTTGAAAGAACTGGCAGAACCAAACAGCTCATTTCTGGGCTTGAGCAAAAATAGCTGGAGGACTAGTAACACAGACTTGCTGACTGCTGTGACTCACCAGTATGCATCAGGAATGGACTGTGGGAAGTCCAGGTCACTACTGCTCATGGTGAGATGAGAAAGGTTTGGGGCACCACAGTCCTCAGGTGGCCTTTTCTTGGGCAGGGATCCAACAAAAAACAAGAGCAAAGAAAGCCTGCAGCAAACGAGATCTCTTTTATCTTCCTCTCACTTTGTGATCTGCAGTGGAAGTAGGACAAAGACACCATGTCCTTCTGAATTACATTAAAGTTCCCTCATTTCCAAATTTCCTTAGCTGAGTAGGTGCTGGCTACAGGGGAAAATGGGAATAAGAAAAACTGCTGCTGATCTATCAAGGAATAGATGAGTGATGACTGGTCAATGGAGCAGCTAAAATCCAGTCCTCAAGATCTTGTAGTGAACTGTATAATGACAAGGTTATTGATGACACCCTTCATGGTGTCATGGAAATATCTGTGTAGTGAGTAATCTTCCAATGCCTCATCCCATGGGTGGTGGCCTCTATGTCATACAGCAGGTCATCTCTAGAGGGGGGAGGTTATGTTTGATTTTCTTCACTGAACAGAATCAGGACTGGTAGTAGCCACCAGTCTGAGTCTGCATCTTCTTTGACCAGAGCAGGTTCCAGCTTTGGAAGAGGTTTAAAGCTGTGGAGATGCTGTTGTCTATATCTTTTTATGAGTTGAAACATCAGAGTAGGAACAAATGGCTGGAGGTGAAAATGAGTAATTTGCATACATAAGGTTGGTTATTCCAAGCATGTTGCATTTGCAGTACAAATTAACAGGTCCAAGGTGCAACAAAACCCTTAATAACCACCACCATTAATATTGTCTGAGTTTTATGATTGTATTTGTTTTCTGTGGCTTGGGAGTTTTCCTTTGGTTTGTGGCTAAAAACCCAACTCCACTCAAAGGCAGATCTTGAAGACTACAGGGAAATATTTCCATCTCAGTTAACCTCCTTTCCCAGAGCATGAGTACAGTTCCTGCAGAAGGGATGGGGAGAATCCCCAGGGCCTATATTCCCTATCAGATTCAGCCTATTTCTGATACCGGTTATACCATGTCATGAGAAGGGACATTAAAAACAGTGAGAATCATAGAATCATAGAATGATTTGTCTGGAAGAGACCTTCAAGATCATCAAGTCCAGCCATTAACCCTACACTGCCATGGTCCCTAAACCATGTCCCCAGAACCACATCTACACAATTCTTAAACACCTCCAGGGATGGGGACTCCACCACCTCCCTGGGCAGCCCATTCCAATGCCTAACCACCCTCTCTGTAAAGAAATTCTTCCTGATATCTAACCTAAATTTCCCTTGGTGGAACTTGAAGCCATTACTCCTCATCCTGTCATCTTTAACTAGGGCGAAGAGGTCGACCCCCAAGAACTGTGTGTTAGGAGGGGTTCCCAGGTCTCTAGACACTAGACATATATTTTTCTTCTTTCAAAGGAAAAAACAAACAAACAAACAAACAAACAACAAACAAACAAACAAACAAACAAACAAAAAAAAAAAGAGGCCAAAATATGAAATTAAAGGCAGAAGACTGGTTTCTGAAATCCCTATTTGAGTTTCAGTTTTTCATGAGAATAACTCAGACTTACTTGTTTCATGCTTGCTTTCATTTCTAATTATTGATGGGAAGTACCTACCACATTCACTTGATCTTTAGCATGTTCCTACTTGTTGGGGAAGGAAAAAAAAATCATGGATATATTCAGGAGACATCCACTGTCTTCAGAATGTGAGCAACTGGAAGGACAGAGGGCAAAAAGGAGAGGCCAGTTGGAGTAGGACTAAACACTGAGCTTCTGCTGGGCACAAATCTTGGGTGCTGGGAGAGATTAATTTGCCCCAAACCTTCCATAGACTGTGTTTCTCAGAGCTAGTTGCTGAGATGGGAAACTTAAACAGGACTCTCAAAAGATCAATTTTATTTCTGAAACATCATATCCTTTATTGACTTGAATTGATATGCTATTTCTTTTTTAACTATGCTTCTCATTCAACCAGTTTGGCATGAAACTTGGACATATGCACCTTTCAAGTCCAGAGACTGGGATCTGAATGAGAAATAGTTGAATGAGAGTGATGAGTAATAACAACTCTTAACAGACCAAGTCTCAAGGTTTTTATGCCGACCTCCTGAATTAAGCAGAGTAACTCTTAGTAAGGGATGTGTTGGACTGCTATGTTCTGTCAAGTTCTTCACAGATATGTGGGAAAGGACTACAAGGTATCTACAAATCCCAGCAGTCTGAGTTTCATGATATCTTTGGAAGTAGGAATGTTTCTTCAATTGAAAAAAACAAAACCAAAAACAACACAGAAAATGCCGAAGTGGGTGCATCTTGCACATTCAGTACTCAGTCCTCTTTCATGTCAGACTCCCAAGATCATTTCATGCCTCCATATCTAGGCTGTTAATAGAGCATGAGACAATTCATGCACCGAGCCATCCAGAGCATAATCTTGCCATTTAAAAGCACATAAAGGCACTTCATAGCAGGTGTCAATAGCCACTCGCCTATTGACATAACATCCCTTCTCTCCTCTATGACTCCATTTTGCAAAGAAAATACAGAAGGGTTATTTGAAATCTAACCTCAACTTAGCTATAAAAGATGCTTCATAGTAAAAAAAAACAAAACAAAACAAAACAAAAAAAAAAAAACAAAAACCAACAAACAAACAAACAAAAAAAACCCCAACAACAACAAAAAATCCACACCAAACTAAAACAACAATAACAAAAGTCATATTTAATCTGCTAATTCATCCTCAGGTCCTTGCTCATTGTTTAGGAAGTGCAGGCACAGAACAGTTTCATTTAGGGCAGAGGGGGATGTACAGTTTGCATCCTCCATGACATAAACTGCTGAGCCACCTGTCAGATAGATAAAAGTTCTAGTGGAAAGGGGGAGAGGCAGATCCCCAAAAAAGCCTTTAATCCATAGGCTCATTGCATACCATTGGAAATCCCTGCCTCTCATGCAATTTTGCATCCCAAATTAATCAGGGAACACAGTAGCAGAACTGAAAAGGAGCATGGATCAGAGATGTGTTGACAGAGGACTTTGAAAAGAAACCAAAACCCACCTTTCTGCAGATGCATAGCTTTCACTGGTGCTTGCTGCAGCCATGGCTGGGACCCAGGCAACAAGTACTCAGTCTGCTCAGTCTGCCTCTCACGCCCTAGTACCCTGTCCTGTGGGTAAAAGCAGCACTGGCAGGACAGCAGGGCTTCCAGTAACACCAGGTTCTGTCTGTCAGAAAAAAAACCACCAGCAACTCTTTCAAAATGCCCTGCAGTCATCCTGAAAGATTCCAGGCCTGTGTTTTTCTTGAGGAGCAAGGAGTGACAGGCAAAGGGTAGAACAGAAAACCCCTAAGGAGTGATCAAGGAAGAATTTAGGCACCTACATCAAGAAACTTAGACCATAAAAGCTGTCTTTTGGCAGCTGAATGTCTGCTAACATCTAAACCTGCTAAAACACACATGCAGAAGCACATCCCTCAAGCAACAAGGTTCATGTTCTCCACATGTTCTCCAAGGTGCAGGGTCTGTGAGAAATATCTGGGCCAATTTATAGAATTGTCTCAGGAGAAGGTCTAACCTGCTAGGCAGGGGAAGGCTGGACAGTGCCATCAAAGTGGTATAAAAAGGAGTGTATCTTCTGCAGTGCCCCACGCAGTCCAGTTAACCAAGCCCAGCAACATGTCTGAGATGTGACTGCCAGCCTCAGAATGGGTCCTTATCCTGAAGAAAATGCCTTCATCAGAGAGCCACCATTTCTCTAAACCTAGCTTAGGTGTTTCCTAGGATTTTCCTACTGCCATACAATTACATCCTCTGGCTCCAGGGACTCTTCTGGTTATAAACTGTCCCACTCCACCCAAGAGAGGTCTAATGCATCCATATTGAGTTCACGAAATCCATTCTCAGACTCACATTAAGCATGAGGATATGGAGCATCACCAAACCTGTGCTTTTCTCTGGATCCTGGGATTGTGTGTTGAAGAAAGGGTCCAGACTTCTAAGACTTACAAACCTTTCACAGAGTCCTTGCAGGAGCTAAATCTCCCTCCTACCCATTATCCTAGACCTCTGCAACTTTTTCAGAAAAGTCTTTCCCTTTGTTTCTGGGCATCAGTGTTTTGGGGTGCTTCTGGTACCAGTCACTCCCCAAAAGCTGTGCATGCATTCTGAAAGAAAAAACACAGACTAAGTGAATTACTATGAAACTGGTGAAAGGCACCTTTGTTGTCCTGATGGGACACAAGGATGTACTTCACTTGCATGGAAGCAACGAGAAAATGTAAGAAGAGACCTTCAGAGGCCATAGATGGGGTGATGCAGAGATGACTTGTCTGTGTCCAGTTTTTGTGTCAAATAAAAGATTATTTGCAAAAACCATCATAGACCTTGATTAGTTGATGAACATCTCTCAATTTAGATCAGTAAAATGCTGGGTGCCATCAAATGTGTGCAACCCAAAGTTAAAGCTATGACTGCTTTAATAATCAATGACTGCAGAGTATTTAAAAAAACAGCTAAGCTTTCAGGGGCTTAAGACTTATTGCTCACATTTTCTCAGCTTTCTTGAAGAAAAAAGGGGTGTTGTAGAAAATGATCAAATTTATCATTTATAGCAAAATATTAATGTAGCAGCAGGAGACTTGATGTGACCATCTATCTACAAGCATTGAGACTTCAAAGGAAGCATAAACAGGAAATTAATGGTTTGTCTAGTGTAAAGGAAAAATAAATGCAAATGTAGCCTCATTAATACCAAGTGGGTGACTTTTTGGTTTATGGGGTTTGGATTGATTTTGTCAAAGGCCAATAGATTTATTAAAAATGTCTTTTAAATTTAGCATCCCTATACCCATTAGTTGAAAGAAATAAAATTCTCTTCAATTGCCACCACCTCTCCTCCTCCTCTCCCCCCTCCCTGGATGTTGTTTTACCTAAATAAAGTTCTTGCATTAGGACTCACTTTCATACTGAAATATGTCTCTTGTAGGAGCTGCTATAAACGTCAGCATTTTCCACAGCATTAGTTTATGGGCAGAGTGAATTTTAATGGCATCGTAATCTTGCTGCAATCAATTGTGGTACATAGCAGGGAAACCTTAGGGAGTGTCCATTAACCAGAGCTCTGCATCACTCCCAGTGCTCAGGAGCTTTCAAAGGGTTCTTAAAGGATTTGTTTTGTTGTGTTGGGTTTTTTTTCTTCTTTTTAATAGCTATCCTCAAAATGTTTGTTCTCAGCTTCTTCACCTCATTTCTCATGACTCAAAGTTGGCTGAAAGGATCCTAACTCCATCTCAAGATGTGCTTTCTGGCTGAGACATCCCATGTCCATCTTCAACCACTCCTCCAACCCACCAAACCAGGATGGGATACTCTCCAGATGTCACATAGACAACAATGCCAGCTGGTGGCTGCAAAATCATAGTCCACAGACTTGTTTATTCTTTAATCCAATTTAACATTGAGGGATCTGATGACAAATCTACCAGTTGGCATTACATAGTGTCTGAGCTGATTTAAACCCTTCAGTATATACTGTCCCAACCACGCCATTCCTTGCAACAACGATACATTTGCCCAAAACCAGAACAGCATCAGGCCCTTGAGCACAAAGCTACCAGAGTCACAAACAGAAAAGAGGACATGGGAGAGCTCATCCTAAGCATGTGATCCAAAAGGCAAAGGAAGAGCCTGAGCATACACCATGTAAGAACCTTTTTTCTTGCAGTGTTCTGAATTCTTTCAGAATTTCCTTTCAGTGGAAAAGAGAAACCAGGTGAATCAAGATGCAAGTAGATATTTTGCTATTCAGTTCTAGAGGTCTGCATTGCAAAGAACAATCCTGTATTTAGAGTATAGCTGGAGACCTCTTGAACCAGATTCACTGTGCACGGTGCAGGATCAGATATATACACCAAGTGTATTGGAACAGTGTAGGCAGCACAGGCAACCACAGATGTTGGGCAACAAATGGGACAATTTCTCATAAAAGGTATCACAAGAAAACAGTGTGTGCAAGTGCATTTATTCCAAGAAAAATAACACAGCTTCAGCTGTGGCCTTCCATTAAAGCCAGAAATGTTTTCAATACAGTGGAGTCCCTGAGTATCTGCAGTCTATCTGTTAAAAGCTCCCATGCTGTACACCCCAACAAGCCTTTCACTGTTTGGTGTGTGAATCCCTATTAAAAGTGACCCCATCTGCAGTCACTATCAATGCATAAATCTCTGGGTTGACAGCGATTAGCAGAAGACAAACGGTCAAAAAAACATAACACTCTCCTTGACCTAGAAATCATCAATTCAGGAAAGCATCTGAAAACACCCTGGAACCTGTCAGCAGAGCCGGGAGAGGAACAAGTCTCCCGACTCATTTAAATATTTTAGATGCAAAATGTTTGTCCTATATGTGCAGGTCAAAATCAGAACAGAAAACTCACCACAAACCATAGCTTTGTACACACAGGTGCTTTGTTTTGTAAAAATCAGAAACAAAATTTTAATGGTTAATTTTTTTTTTTTCTTCTGCTTTCATCAACACCCAAATGCAAATCCTGCTTCAAGGGAAAAAAGTGGATGTTTTGAACTGAAAATGCCATTTTGACCATTGCTGAAAGATTCCAAAGTCACTAACACAGATCAGAACTGGGCAATGTCATGGAAATCTTCATGACTGGGCTTTTCTAAATATACTGGTTCAAGGAGGAACCAGTCCCACTAGCAAAATGCTTGTCACGGTATTTCCAGTGCCTGTTCACCTTGGGGAAGAGAGAAGGAAGTCTGGCTGAGCCCACACAGTCTGGAGAAGGTGTCTCAAGTTCTCTCTCAGACTTGGTAAGCAAACATTTGTCATTGCCAGAGGATTTTTCAAAGCATGCCTTCCCCTGTTACCATATGACATCCAGCTTACATTTGTAGTTTGGTACGGCAAGCAAGAGATAGAGTGTGTGATGCTTGCATGACTGTGGAGAGACATGCAAGGTCCAGAGGCTAGGGATCAATAAAGAAACAAAAAAATAAAGCAAGAAGCTAAATAAAGTCTGGGAACAATCCTGGCTCCCCGATCAGTGAATCTATAGAGTTCCTTATACAGACAGTGGGAGAATTAGGGTGGAGGGATGGTGGAAGGACTCAATTACAATGAAAATCTGAGTAGACAGAGACTTTAATATCCTGGTGGTAACCTAGGAAATTAACAGGGATGTGTGGTAATGAACAAATAGATGGAAAAATCCCTCATCCTAAATCATTTTTGTCCAGGACGTGACCGGGAGCATTACTCATGGCTTAGTTTGTCCATCCAAACCTCCTGCAGAAAAGCCAGCCTCTAGGATCCCAAAAATGCCATGCCATTAGCACCCAACTCACATGCCTCCCCATATTTCTAAAGAAAAATATTACATTGAGGGAGTTCAGGGCATAGCACTCCTAGACAGACCTAAGCACTAGAGTAGAGAGTGGTGGACTGTTGTCATTCAACACATTTCAGGGATAGCTTTCAGGAAAGCAGCCACCTCCTGTTGCTGTAGCAGAGACAGTTCATTTCCTCCTGGGACTGTCAAACAGATCATCTGCATGTATTTGAATTAACTTTGTACAAGAAGATGGCCAACACTTGCAGTCAGTACCAAACCACTAGCCTAGACTTTCTTCTTTCCTAGGTCAGGATGAACTCAACTATTTGCACCTCAAAGCAGATACAGAACCTGAGACAACCCTTTGCCATAATTCAGCTGAGTCTGCTGGACTGCATCCCCCTCTGTCCTCTGCACAACCCTCACTGGAGCAATGGTCGGTCTTTTTAACAAGCACTGAGCACAAGGAAGCTGTCCAAACAGTTGTCCTTAATGAAAACTTTTTTCTGGCTTCAGAAAGAGACAGTAAATACATGTGGCTATTGCTTCTCCTCCTTCCAACAAGTGCTTCAGTGCCATTCTGTGTTGCCCGTGATGATAGCTGACAGAGGATTCAGCTGATTTTCCCTTTCTCATTTCTCCTTTCTAATAGGACTCAGAAAAAAAAAAAAAAAACAAACACACACAACCAAAACTACCTGAGTAAGTGCATTTATGCAGCATCTATAAGTTTGGTATGCTTGCAAAGTGAGAGAGACCTTTGTTATGTTGCAGTTATCCAGTTGGAGAGTGCCTTGAGCCTTGTCTACACTGATGCTACCATTATCCTTACCAGCCATGTGAGGACAAAACCAAAACCCCAGAGCAGAGCTAGTCTGTGGTGAAAGACATCCGCTTGTACAACATTCATTACACAGGTAAAGCCACTATGTAAGAAAGACAAGATTACAGGTGATGTTTCTTTTACAGCCCTCAAAATTCAGAAAAAAAGATGAGACACGCTTAGGGAAAATTTTTTCAGTATACCCCTTCTTGCACCTTTGTTTTAATTTTTTTAAATTAAACATGTAACAGTCCAAGGTGGTGGTGTTGTTGTTTTGGATTGGTTTTTGTCATATGATATTGAAATTTATGTATTTTTGCAATATGATCCCACTTAGTATGTTTAACTACAGCTTTCATGCTCTGAAAAATCTCAGCAAGGGGAATTTATTTCTGGTCTTTTTGAGATGATTCTTTGAGCGGAGCTATTCTCAAACCTGGGATTGCAGAGAGCTGGATGTGAACTTGTTTTCTCTCCTATTGGGAGGGCTTTTTTCAAATTGATAACATGCTCCATGGGGCAAGATGAAGAGAGGAAGATAAATATTTTTTTCCTGGAGAGTGATGTTGTTAATCTTGCTTTCTTACTTGCTTAGTGTAAGTGAGCTTGGTGCTTTCCATTAAGCCCAAATAAGCCAGTCCAATTTGAGACTGGAAACCCCCCAAAATTGAAGAACAAGTATAATATCTACAGTCACATACTTACCACATGGATTTCTTATGTTTTGAGGGCAGTAGAATTGTCCTGCTAAATATTTACTAATCAGCTGTAATGTGGTCAATCTCTTAATCTAGCAAGCTTTTCTCATTACAGTATCACATTCACTAACATGTTTTACTCCCCTACACACCCAGCCTGATGCAGGGTCTTCAAACCATAGCACATCTTCCCCTCTACCTCCAAATGCAGTCATTTGTCATCTTCTCACAGTTAACTCTTGCAATCAGTCAAGAAGCTTCAGCGTAATGGACTTTGTCAGAATGCTCCCTGTCATCTCTGTATTGTCCTTTCTCTTTGCTTCCAACCAGCCTGCAACAGAGCTCTTAAGTCTGCCTCCAATGGGCATATCTTTAGACCTCATGACAGGGTACAATCTTGACTGGTGCCAATTAATCTATGCTGTGGTCTTCTAGAAGGGTTTAATAGACTTCTCTTACTTTGCTGCTGCTGTATTGCTCCTGGTGAAGTTTCATAAGGATTGAATTTGCCTCCCCTACCTTCAAGATGAGCAAAATCATGTTTCTTAACCATCAGTAAGTCCCAAATCACAGGCTCACAAGAAGCTGGGCATTCAAATAACTATGTTTTAACCACGGATTAGGTAAACTACTCTGCAGTTTGGCTGTCCTGTGTAACTGCATCTTGAACAATTCCCTACAACACCACAACAGGTAAAATGAAAATTTTCTCCCTTCCATGTCATCTGACAGACAAAGTTTTAAGGTTTCCCTCCCTCACACACACACACACACACACACACACACACACACACACACACATTCACTATGATCCTGTTTGGATAGCTGCAGACCTTCTTATCAGGTCTGAATTGTCTAAAGGGTCCCTACACACTTCATGCACTAACTGCTTAGGAAAGCAGGTCTTCATCCTGCATGTATCAACATGAGCCTTAGATAATAAATGGAGAACTAGAAGAGAGAAATCATCAGGGCTGTTAATTTGACACTGGCTCTTTTGATCTCCTCTTTAGATCATAAGGAAAGGGTAAGTGTGCTTCCTTTTAATCTTCACTCCTGCACTTTAAAGGCCTCAGTAATGTTCCCACCAACCAGATCATTTTCATTTGCAACTCTAATTAATCTGTGAATAAATATGCTTTGGAGAGGTGGATTGATTTAAATGAGGGCTGTCTTTCCACCTTTAATCTATAATGTTGCATTTCTCTCTCTTGAGAAAATAGCTTTTAGCTTGCACTCTCTGCTTTTCTCCCCAAGTTCATGCAAGGCTCTTTCTCCTCTTTTTTATTATCATATAATAATGGCTTCAGCAGGTGAATAAAAGGTTAGGCAAGTTTGACAAAAATGGGAAGCTATTCACCCTTGCTACCTTTAATCTACTGCATTCTCCTCCTAATGATTGTAAATTACCCAAGCTATTTTACAGAGTCTTTATATGGCATAATACCAGTCGGCAGGCCATTCTCAGAAGGGCGTTTTTATATTATTAGTATTAGTATTATCTTTAATCTTTTGTGATGTGAAGAATAAGGACAACAGAAGGATCCACACAGAGCAGTAGGAGCCAAGAAGAGGGGAATCTGGCAGAGCCCACTGGTCTGTGTGAAGGAATGGGTCTTCCCATCAGAAGGATTCAGCAGCCAAGTGGCATCCTCATAGGTTTGAAACCAACCGAAAAAATCCAGCCTTATTGGCTTTGCAAAGCTTGTCTAAAGCCACATCAGGGTGTCTGAGTTTTCTACACCAGTCATTAGTGAATTCAGCCAGGGTTGAGAGAGAAGGAGATGTCTGGCCCCATAGACTCCCTTATATGCAGACTTTTAGCACTGGTTTGCAGAACCAAGGTCTAAGCACAAACACAGACAAAGATCTTTTTGGCAAACTGCATGTACACAAGCAGTACCATTAGGAAAAGTAATTCACAGAAAGGTTTGTAAAGCCCTGGAAAAGCTGTCCAAGGCAGTGGCGAAAGTTCCCATCCTTGGAGGAATTTAAAAGACATGTAGATGTGTTGCTGTGGGCATGGTTTAGTGGTGACCTGGCAGTACTGGGTAAACAGTTGGACTTGATGATAATAAAAGTCTCTTCCAACCAAGTCTGTTCTGATTCTATGGTCTGCCTCCACAGCACAGAGGTCCAGACAATTCACATTTCAATGTGAACAGAAAGACATGCTGCCAGATTTTTCCATTTTGGGAAGATGAGACAACTGGGAGGTGGTGGAGACAGACAACTCAAAGGGATGTCAGGTAGCAACTACATACTTCCACTGTACAGGAAGTAGCATTAGAGGAGCATCCTGGAGGACAAACTTGCAAGCTCTGAGGACAGAAGGCCTCTTACAGCCTCTGACAAACAACAATCTGAGGGAAGATCATGTTAATCCTGCATTCACAATAGAATAAAAAAAGCAATATATAAGCAATCCACAAAGAAAGAATGCAAGAAATGAACAGTCCACAAGTTGCCTTAAGGAATTACCACCACTCATCTGAGTTGCTGTAATAGGGAAAGCAGATGAGAGCCCTTATTATTTCACAGTGATGTGCATTAGTTCCCACCACCTTTTGAGAGTACTGGTAACAAACTGGGAGCATTATCACTTTTTAGTGATAACCCATGCACCCATCGACCCTGACAAATCTATTGATCCCAGTGATGATCATCAAGACACATCTCTTTCTAGCATGAACCGATGCCACCCCAGAGCATCAATGGGCATCACCATTCACTGCTAGCCACTGTGCTGGAGCCAAGATGCATTACAGAAAGGGCAGAGGGAGGACTGGGAATTGGTAGATTGGCAGAACTGGGTTGAAAATCTCTCCCTCATCTCAAATTTGGTCAACAGTCTGAGGAAGAAGTTGAGTTTACCCATAAATAAATGTAATGAAACATCAGTAAAATTCTTCTGGAGCAGAAAGAAAATCTTGGCTTTGCTGCAAGCAGTAACCAGGCCATTCACAAGCCCAGCTTATTGATAAACTCCTTCAGTCATTTCTCTCATCTCAAGTTGGTTCGGGTCCCCATTACTTCTGTTATATTATATGTCTTCCATTTTATTTTTTTATATTTGCCACTTGTGATTATTATTCTCCAGTCAAAGAATGCCTCATATTCAGAGGTTCCTTTGTTTCACTCTTATTATGTACACCATATATGTTCAAGGTCGCTAGTTAGTCTATTATTCAAGCGGGCACTTTTTTCCTGTTTTATTCCCCCCTCCCCAGAGAGGCTCAGTTCAAGGTCTCACATTCTCTGCTTTCTCCCCTAAGTTTTACCATTTCTTTTTCTTATAAAAACATTTTCCCTTGCCTCACATTCTCCAGTAGCTTCCATTCAATTCAATCCTTGCTAATATATAACCACAAGAAGCCCAGGGCAGACCCCAAGTCATCTGCTTCTGCTGTTTTAAAAGAACCAAAGAAAGCTCTTTATTTTCTTATACTCTCCAGCATTTTATTAAGTTGCAGGCTGATATACAAAGCATTCTTAGAGGTGGCCAGGAGATTTCCATATCATTTGCAGCAGTACCAACTAAATATCATGCTGCTGCGAGGGACTTAAGTGATAACCACCCCAGGAAATGAACACTTACAGTTCTAGCCACTGGGAATTTTAGCTCTACTGCTTTTGTCTTGCTCACAAGAGGAAAACCAGCAGGGGATCACCTAGCAGGCAGCTATTTAATTTTGGATGAACAATAGAAATATTATTTTAGTCCACTACAAACCTACTTGATCGTCAAATGACATCCTCGACATCGGCCTGTATTATCAGTCACCTTTCATTATCCAGGTATATTTATGTACATTGACTGTACAGGAAAAATTACCTAACTGCTTTTTGAGCTCTCCAAGGAGAAGACTCACAACATCCACTCCTGTGTACATGAGGTGGAGTTATGATTTCACAACATGCTTTAAATCAACTATCAAAACAAGGAAATTCAGGATGGTCCACTTTAAACTGGAGTCATTAAAGCAGTCTGTGTGGTGCATGAGGAGTAAGCTGCACTTTTATATGCAGGATAAAGCTGTTGCCCTTAGGGAGTAGATGCCTTCATCAGGATAGACACTAGAGCCTGCTGGGGCTCCTTGCTGTTTTGTCAACTACAGAGACTGGCTGTGAATCACAGCCATGTCCCAATAGGCTACAAAGAAAAGCTGTCAGGAAATAACAGTCTAAGCAAAACATTAAGCAGAACTTGTTGCACCTCTGTCAACAATCCCAAACCACAGAGTGGAGGCATGGGAAAGATGCACAGAGGACACTCTGTATTTTTAAAAATGTTTACAAACAATCTTCTTTCCTTGGTGTTAAACCTTAGTAACCTGCATGCATACTGGTTTGCTGGATTTAATTTTCCACCAGGTCACCAGGAATAGTGTACTAATATAGGTTACTTTACTGAAGTCATGGAAGCAGGAAATGCAGTCTTCTGTGCATCCCCATGCCTGAATGTAGCTCCACCTGTATTGACCAGGTCAATACAAGAGATATTCTCCCATTCCTTATGCACCTGGACATGTTTTCACTTCTGATTAGGAACAGAAAGAGTCTATCTCCCATCCTCTACTCTGCAACATTTCTCAAGGCCCCCAAGCTCCAAGTTACCAGCACCACAAGAAACAGCACTTGTTTTATTTTTAGTCTGCTCTGACTCCCTCTCTTATTTTTCTTCTTTTTATTTAAAAAAAAAAAATTTTGTTTGTTTGCCAGGCTCAGTTGTAGCACAAGGACATGGAGAAAGACATTCTTTCAATTCTTTGAGCATTGTGGTCGACTGAAATGGGAAACAAGACAAAGCCAGAGAAAAGCTTATTATGGGCAGCCTAGTTGGAAGAAAATGAATCACCCAAACAGATAGGTTTCAATGATCTCAGGCGAACTACACTCTTTATTCCACACACCCGCATCTAATTGTTCAAAAAAATGTTCATCTGCTTCTTAATGACAGTCATAATGGAAGTTATGTGGAATAACTAAAAAAGTTTATTCAAGGGTCTGCTTCTGAAATACAGCTATAATGCACTTTCTTCTGTGGATTTAATAGAATTCCTTCTGATAGAAATTGGATGGATAACAAGTAATTTTTTTAAAAATTTCAAGACTATGCTAGCTAGAAGTCTTTCCTAACATTACTTAGGACTTGTGGGGTAAAGAAACAGAGCAGTTACCTGTTATTTAAGAGGGAACAGGATGAGAAAACACAAAAGCGACATTTGTCCTGCTGTCCATGTCTCAGGCCCAGTTTATATGATAGAATGAAGAGAACAAATGCTCTAGTTTGTCTTTAGAAATTAAAAGCAGGACCAGAGCACATACCTCTCAAAATCCCTCCCCAAGATACAACTAAACTTCAATACTTAGTTTCCAAACACAACTTTGGAAAAGGTGGTATAAACAGGATGCATTTGCATTATTTTCCTGGTCAGAAATGGCTGGATAAATTCAGACTGTATGCTATGTTTCATATGCAGGCCTGAGCAGACACCTTAATCAAGACAAGACCAGAAGGAACAAGAGGAGAAACCCAGTACCTGTATGGAACAGGACAAAGGGCTTCCTAGAAGATGCTAAAAATCTAAAGTGAAATAATGAGAACAGCTAAAATTTCCCTTGGAAACTATAACACCAGAAGGAGGCAACATGGTATGTGTAGATTTGAGTTTACATTTTAGTGAAAACTTCCTCTTGGTCCTACAAGTCCATTTAATATTCCTCTCACGTTGATGGTGCAAAATACAAAGTAGGCCACTCAGGGTCATTCTGAGGCTCTACTGCTAGTGAAGCCCATCAGCTTTGACACATGAAGGAAAGTGTCTCTCTAACTGAACTCAAAATCAAGGCAGTCTTAACATTACCTCTAGTACATTTTTAAGACTGGAAATAAAGGTTTAGGTGAACTTAGATTTGCAGTAATATTTCCTACAGCTGGACAGCAAGAGGTTAACAAGACATTGAGAAAACACTTTTTTTAAAAGTAAAAAGATTTTAAATTATTTCCCATTAGAAACATTATGAAGTACCTAGAATGTCTCTGTACTTCTACTTGTCAAACAAAACCATAACACAACTTTCAAAACTGAACGTTTTGACATGAGCTTGGGCAGGAGGCAGGTTTTGAAGGCAGGATGACGAGGTGCTGAAGAACCAGACATCTGTTTGACACTAGCTCTGATGCTTCGTCCTTGAGCTGGAAGGAAGGAAAAGCTTCATTCAATTTGGCAGAACCCCATAGGATGTGGCCAACTTAAAAACCCATGAGTCATCTAACTGAAGCCAGGCAGGAGGAGAACTCAGGCAATTCAAGTTAGAATTATGCTGAAGTACTACACAGAGCTGAGGTCTGAGAAAACAAACCGGGAGGTGCAATTTCCACTCTGAAGAAATGATAAAACTACTTTTATTTATTTATTTATATTCTTTTTTAAAAAAGAAAATAAAGCTTTTTTACTCTAAATCTTTTTTTTCTAAAGAACTCACTGGGCTGGTCCTTGGAGGCAGTCAAGGACGAAGACAGAGTAAATGAAGCAATAGGAATTTGCAGAATTAGGGGTTCTAAAATAACACAAGAAGAACCAGGAGGCAAAAAACATCCAGTAGCTATTTTATAGCAGAGCTTCCCAGCTCAGCAGCATAAGGCATCTTGGAGAGATGTCCCATCTTAACCCCTGAACCTCCCTACAGTCCTAGACAACAGGGCAGGTTGCTCAAAAACCCCCAAACTCTATTTCAGCTTAGTCCTGCATAGAATTATAGAATCATAGAATGATTTGGATGGAAGAGACCTTCAAGATCATCCAGTCCAGCCATCAACCCTACACTGCCAGGGTCCCTAAACCATGCCCCCAGAACCACGTCTACACAATTCTTAAACACCTCCAGGGTTGGGGACTCCACCACTTCCCTGGGCAGCCCATTCCAATGCCTAACCACCCTCTCTGTAAAGAAATTCTTCCTGATATCTAACTTAAATTTCCCTTGGTGCAACTTCAAGCCATTACTCCTCATCCTGTCATCTTTAACTAAGGTGAAGAGGTCGACCCCCACCTCCCTATAACTTTCCTTCAGGTAGCTGAAGGTATCTGGCATCTGGGTGGTTCAGCAAAGATGTCCAAAAGGTGAGATCAGCTCTTGACAGCAGGAGGATGGTTCTTGCTGGAAGAGCATTTGGTAGGAACAGAATGAAGTGTAACACCTTTTTTTTTTATACACAGAAGCCATTGTATGTCTTAGAGTGAACCTCTGTTAGCTGTTCTTACATGCTGGCTTTTTGAAGGAGACACAATAAGGTTTCATGGAAAAACTTAATCTGGGAAGCTAGCTGAAATGTATCTGGTATAAGTTCAACTTTTATGCAAGTAACAACCTGGGGCTTCCCAGGGAGCTAATTGATCAACTTCCAGTGGCATTTCAAAGAAAATTTCAGGAAATAGCCTCCTGATTATCAGCGTAATTTACAAGCAAGCAAAACAAAAACAGTATCATCCAAAAAGCTGTCTGTTGTCTAAATAGAAATCTTTTGTTTTAATTTCACTGGTTGACCATGCTGGCCAGTCTGTCTTGGAGCTAATGTCCATTGGAGAATTCACTGACAGGACTATGCAAGAGGCCAGAATCTGGAAGGTATCTTCACCACCTGAGTACAGACACTTCACAGAGCAGCACCAATGTCTGATGAGCCTCTTTATGTCAATGGAAATTTAAGTTTAAAAAGGGGTTACCCCCCTTTTTAATTTTACAAACATAGCAAAGAAATGAGGAAGCATTTTCAAAGACACTTTCTGTCACAACTCTGCTTTAGAACCAGTCTGCTCACAAAGTGCTCCGCTGGTAAATTTTGTATGTAGCTTATGAGCCTCATTTGGTGAAAGGAAGAAATTTTCATGTCACACACTTTTCCCTGTGTAAACCTCCAGACCCACTCATTTATTTGAAGAACTACAAATGCACAAAAGTAACTTACAGACAAAGGTTTTAAAGAGCTCCCTGACAATATCAGCACTTACGCAATCCCAGAAGAGTTGAGCTGCAGAGGTATTGGAAGCAAGAAGATCATGGTGCTTCATTACCACCAATGAGGAATTTAAGTTGCCATCAGGACCTTCAAGTGCTGAGGGCATTACACAAAGTGGAGAAACAAATCTAGACTTTGGGGCAATAAATAGCTATTTGTATCTAAAAGTACTTGATTCACTGAGTGAATCCCACCATGCAATCATCATACAAGTACCAGGAAGGACCTGCACTTGGAGCTGCTCATAGCAGTCACTAGAGCAGAAAAAATGAGAAAGTAAAGAACAATCAATATATGCTTGCCTTCATTATCAGGGCATCATAATCCAAGAGCCTAGAACTAGACCTGCTCACTACAAAACAGCTCCTCCTTCCAGCTTAAAATATGATCCTAACTGTTCAGCAGTATGAAAAAAAAAGGATACAAAGCAACCCACAGCACAAAGACTTGACACCACAGAGTGTCAACTCAGGCTGCTCATCTGAACATAGCAGGATTACAGCAGTTTCTACCCCAAAGGACCCAGGTCTACTTTTACCTTGAGCAGATTTACCCATCCTTACAAGAAACATGTTTGTCACAGGCTATTCCACCTGGTGAGACACTATTCTAATAAGTTGATGACTACCAGAGCCTCCCTGGAAAAGTCTCCCACATCGGCCTTACCCTGCACAAAGGACAAGAAAATGTGATGCTTGAGTGCTAGACAGAAAAAGAAATAGCTACTCAAGGTCTGCATAAAGAAAGATCTCCTACTCATCTTACCTTCAGGTGATGTCCACCCAGCACCAACAACATTGTTGTTCAAGCAAAAAAGAAAAGTCTTACTGAGACTCTTAATGGACCCTTCCAACTGTGCCAAGCAATATCACTTCCACCCTTCATCCTTCTTTGCCCAGTTCTTGTCACATTCATTGTAATACTAGGGTTTGTTTCCTCCTAAGATATAAAATTCACATATACGAAGTACAAGGGTTGGGTGAGTGAGGTGGTTGTGCATGTATTTCAAGCCCACACTTATTCCTGTTAATGAATGTTGAGTGTTGGATGAAACCACTTCCTGAGCTGGGACTTGGATTTGACTTCTTTAGACCATACAGCTGCTTTGAGATTTCACTTCTTTAGACTTTAACAGCTTTTGGAGCAGTGTCCTGATGGCTGCATGGATCTCACACTGACACAGATCCCAAGGGCTCTCTCCCACCACAGTGCCAGCCCTCTGTTACCTACTCCAGTCATCTCCTTCTGCAGCAGTTATTGAAAGCCTTTCCAGTAGAAGACCTTCCTCTTGCTTTTGTTTTCTCTCCACCTAGTTTCACTAAAGCCTGGTGTATTCAGGGACAGTTTATCTTGAGGTGGCTCTCATTGTTCCTTCCCCCATCTTTCCCCAGCTGGGCCGAATGCATGGAAGGTCAGTGAGAAATGAAGCTGCTTTTATCTGCAATCTCCCACCAGCCCTAAGCTGGTCCCCTTTTCTCACACTGAGGCCTAGCCAAGCATGAAGGAAAATAATTTTACCCAATCTCTCTGCTCTAACGCGCACCAACCCCTGCCCTCCTTTTTCCTCAACTCCCCACCAAGGGAAAGAATGAATTTAAAAGCCCTTTCCACAATGAAAGCACAACTAGATAGAAATCTTCATGAGGCACCACTCTAAATGTGACTGCAGCTTTCAGTTCCTCCTCAAATATTACCATCCCCACTGTTTAGCCTCCTGGTATAAAAATACTAATAAAAAAATAGTAACCTGGTGATTATTCATGTTCCATATAATTGCAACAGGCAGAGGAAAGAGGACTGATTAATTTGTCTTGTGAATTATGCATTATTTTTCCTGCCTCCTTCCTTCCCCCCGCCCCCCGCCATCTCCCAAGCACACTTCTCCAAAGCTTTATTATGTGTATTTCTTGATATTGTCACCTGTCCTCTCTTCACTGCAAAAGCTGTTGTCAATAAGTATCAGTTAAAGCTCAGTGTTTAATCTGCTATGAACACTTAGCAGAGGCACACGAGTTTGTTTACTGCGAGTGAGTGAGAAGAAGCAGCCCACAAAGCCCGTGCTAAGTACTGGCCTATGGACCAGCTGCAGGATTTATGGAACCAGACAAAACTAACTAGAACAAATGAAACAAATACACTCCAGTCAGAGCAAGCAAGAAAGCTGCTCCTCGGACTTCAATATCGTAAGTGAAAGAGCCTTTGCAGCCAAGCAAAACACTTAAATGCAGAGTTATGCTTAATGTCCACGGGAGAATACTTGTGCTGAAGTTAACAGTCCACAAGCCCCTTGACTCAAGGACTGGCATTTTCCTCAAATAGGTTCATAGGTCAAGCATTTAGGATGCCTTTGTGTCAGCATTCAAATTGGTAAAATCCACATCCCTCCTCAAGTGTTGGTTTGATGGTGCTCCAAGCTGAAGGAGGGGTATGGAGAATGACCATCACCACCTTGGTGATGTATTGGTGCATCAGACACTAAGCTCTGCTTCCCAGCTGACCATGAATGATCTTTCAACCGTGGCACCTTCATCCACTCTCTGTCCATCATTTAAGGCCCTGAACCATCAAAGTACTTAAACATCTCCTTCCTTTCCAGCTTCTGCACAACTGCTCACAGGCTCATATTCATAGCCTGGCAACCCAGGGGCATGCAAATATTCTTGTGATTATAGTCAGTCATCTGTGTCATACAAGCAAATGTTAAATATGCTTAAACCTTTCAGTCTTCCAATTCTGGTTACAGGGGTAACATCACCATACAGCTCTGCATTTTTACATCCTTTCTCTAGGGACTTGAAGAGTAGAGGAAAAAATATGTGATATATTGTCCTTTTTAATATAAATGGCAGTTTCATGGAATGCAGACATACTTCAGAAAGGGCTGGCTCTCTGCCTACCCTCCTAAACTTGGCCTATGTACTTCCAGGAGGAAGCAGGCACATTACAATTTTCTCTGGAGCAAAGATGAGATTTTTTTTTTTTAATGACCCAGGCAGTAACACAAAGTCAGTAGACTCACTGTTGGAGTAGCTCAATCAGGAGATATTCAACACATATGACAGCAGTAGCACTTAAATCTACCAAAATGCCATCTCCTGCAACCTGACTTCTGGGGTTCCCAGTAAAGGGAATTGAATAGTCTTCAGGGAGGCACTCAATAGGAAAAGCTGATGTCCCCTCAGTTTAAATCCCCAAGTGCTACCTGTAGAACTATGTGACAGAGATTTTCTGTGGCAAAATCTTACACCTCACCACCAAATCCTGTAACTCCAGATCCCAGTAGCATCCCTTAATGGTGCTTGGGGGATAGTGGTAATTCTCAGAGATCTCATTGTTCCTCCTAAGGAGAGGTTAGGGGGACAAGGTGAGGAAATGAAGTAGACCCCCCACTAGATCTTCCTAATGAGACTTTCAAAGAGATCTTTTGGAAAGCCATCTAGTTCCCTCTGCCTCTTCTATACCATTCAAACCCCTTTCCAGTTTCCTGAAGGTGAAAGGAGCTGAGCCTCAGATGCCACAGGGGAATGCCAGTGAGAGAGCTCTCTGCACTGGGCTGCTGGGTGGATTTGCTCCCACTGTTTTGTGTCTGGATCTCAGCACTGCAGCCCATACAATGGGTTATTCAATGCCCCATGCCCTGGGGATGCTGCTAACCTTGTGTTGCCATCAGGTGCATACAAAGCTAGGAGCCCTTCTGCAGGAGGAGAGCAGTGGAAAGCTAAAAGGAGATTATAATATTCCAGGGGGAACTTTTTTGCTTAAAATGAAAATAAATGGAACTGAAGGATTACAAAACTAAACACGGAACATTACATAAAGCAATAATTGCCTCCTATTATTTCTCTGCACTCACCAAAACAGCTATTTAGGCAAACAAAAGAGCAAAGAAAGGTAGAGACCAGTACTGGAAGTTGTTCTATCTCTACTAATCCCCACTGCTTTGATAAATCTGTAATAGGATCATTTGACGTCTCCAAAGTGTGGTGTCTGATGAGATTCCTCTCTTCAGGCCGGTTTTGCTCAGGTGTCCTTTTCCCCCTGTCAGCGATGAAGTGATAGGGTGATAGGCTCTGGACACGCTGTAGTGGAAATAAAATTTCCCTGTATTTTGCATGCATTGAGACAAAGAATATTGTGAATCCTCTTTAACTGAGATTGCTTCCAAATATTATTTCATTAAGGCTTTATTAGACTCTCTTTTATGTTGTTAGTTTGGTTAATACAAATGGTCTTCAGTCAATTTCAGATGCTTTGCTCATATTTAAAGAAGCTTATTCCACAAATTCTGACATTCAGTTGACTTGAAAAGGAGTGTACCAGGCACCAGACCTTGCTCTCACTGGTGGCAATGTCCCTGTCTCTCACCTCTCCCCTGACACACATGGCACAAGAAAAAAAAACTTATTTTGCCTCTAAAGCATGCTTTTCAAACTAAGTACAAAAACAGTAGTGTTTGTGAAGGTAGGAGGCATCCTTGGCTGTAGTGACCACGAGATGGTGTAGTTTAGAATTACAGGCAGCAGGATTGCTACCCTGGACTTCAAAAAGGCCACCCTTGGTCTCCTAAGGGAACTGCTTGGAAAAGTCACATTGGACAGGACCCTGGAAGGCAACTTGGAAAGAATACAGGGAGTTTGTCAAAGGATACAGGAATGCACAAGGAAAGCTAAGGCTTCCCTTGAAATTAAGATGGTGAGCGAGGTCAAGGAAAACAAGAAAAGATTCTACAAGTATGTTGGAGGCAAAAAGAAGACTAGAGGCAATGTAGGCCCGCTAATGGATGAAGCAGGTGCCCTGGTGAGCGAGGACAGAGAGAAGGCTGAGTTACTGAATGCCACCTTTGCCTCAGTCTTTACTTCTAAGGTCAGCTACCAGGAGT